>JAQIUQ010002042.1:0-295000 GCA_030378365.1 Hybognathus amarus
CAATATTACTTGGTTAGGTTAAGTGTGCTGCGACTTGGCTAGAGACAAAAGAAGTCAGAGCTATTTATCAAAATAGACCCTTCTTTTTCTCAAAAGGAACAGAATGAGGAACACGAAAGTCATCTCACACATGATAAACAATGCTAGGCTAGTGAGGCTGATTAGCGCCCGGGTTTGTGTCTAAGAATATCCACTCGCTGACAGTGCAGTTGCGGTGCGGGAACAGGCAGACGGAAGTGCAGTGTATTCAGCGCTGTGGCTGTGTCACAGAGACAGAGGGGATGAAAACGGCTTTGGGAGGCAAAACCATAGATGTGTGAGCGTGACTTAAAACCCTGAACTGTGGGTTCAAACCAGGCTAAATGACAAACTATAAGAGCCATTTTGTTATAAGGGTGAATTTAGCCTACAGTAACACAGACTCATCCCGAAGACAGTCATATAACTGACGTCTTGGACGTCTTTTGACCATAGGTCGACACCCGCCGGTTTGGTACCTTCAACCGTCAGTTCCATGACGATCCTGGGACATCATACAACTGACGCCTTACCTTCAACGTCAGTTAGGTGATGGGGTCAGTTTAGGTCTGGGGGTAGGGTTAGGATCCGATAACGGCATGATCTAACCGACGTTAAAGGGTACCCAAAATGGCGGATGTCTACCACATGGTCAAAGACGTGCCAAGACGTCTGTTAAATGACGTCTTGGGATGAGACTCACTGCCTACAGTTACTATCAGGTCAACCTGGTGGACCAAAGAACACAAAAGGAAAACACAACAGGAAAACTGATGTGCTAAATGAGTCTGCAATGGTGCGTCACATCGAACGCGATCAGAGAGCGTCAAATACGCGCGTACCGCTGCCCAGCTTAGAACGCTTGAACATTTGAACCCATTCGCGCGTCCGCGTCACTCGCGTGTATAAAAAAGAACAACAACACAATTTCTTTCTGGCATAAGTTTGAACCGACATGTCTGAAGTAAAAGATATTGCTGCTCTGTACTTATTGTGGAAACGGAGGAAAGACAAATGCCGACGTGTCTGGGTTCACAGCACCATTCAGAGGCGAACTCAACTCGGGGAATTTCACCGTCTTCTCCAGGAGGTATATGACGTGGTGTCATATATTTCAGGGTACCCACAGACGGCAACAATCAGCATCTCCTCCATTTTGGACAACAGTGATAGACCTGACATATCGATTAGCTCTTCGTTGATTGGCTGGCGCAACAAAGCGTCATGCGAATCTTCCGCTCGAGTTCAAATTTTCCAACTTGCGCGGAAGACGTTCGCGGCAAAACGCGTCGCCCAATTCGCGTCATTCGCAACGCCCGGCGCGAATGATGCGTCTATTCGACGTCTTTGCATTGACTTTGTATGTAATTTACTCGCGCAAAGGATTAAATTCGCGTTCGGTGTGAACGCACCATTAGGGTGTGTTCACACTTGCAGTTCGGTTCCGTTGGTTCGTTTGGTGTGGACCAAAAAAAGTGGTCCGCTTAGTGTTCACATTGGCATTTTTAACACTGGATCTAAAGATAACGAACCTAAATCATAGGGATATGTTCACAGCCCTATTGGTGGGCTTTAATGACACATATTTAGAAACTTAACAATTTTGCGTGCTGGTCTAAATGCGTTTGTTGGTTGTGCGTAGACTACATATGATGGTATTTTAACCAGCTGGGAAACTGCTGTGAATAGAGCTTTTGAGATCTGTAAAGGAGACACAACAGCAGCAGAAATCCATCTGTCACACACAAACAAAGATCTGCTGCGAGGAAACGTGATTCTGAAGCCTGTGACAAACTGTGATGGGACTACATCGCAACCATGACAAGAAAAAAAACAGGTATGATTGAGCAGTCTGTCATTTTTAGGGTCTCATCTTATTTACTTACTTTTAATGTATTAATATTGTTATTATAGGGAATTATGTATTATATTTGTGTCTGAATATTTGATATAAAAAATAAGTAATGAATTTAAATATGTACAAAAAAGCAAAAACTATAAAACCTGTGAAACATGGCACTCATCCCAAGACGTCATATAACTGGCGTCTGGCACGTTGCCTTTTGACTATACGTCAATATCCGCCTTTTCAGGTACCTCAAACCTGTACAGATGACGCTCATCGGATCCTAACTCTACCCCAGACCTAAACCTAACCTAAACCTACCCCGTCACCTAACTGCACGCTGAAGGTAAAGCGTCACCTCATGTTGTTCCAACCCCGTAAGTACCTTCTTATCTTTTGCCGGAACACGAATTAAGATATTTAAGCTATTACAGATCACTCCTGCATCCAGTCCATAGGCTTCTTCAGGAATGACTCTTGCTGGCCTCAAAAGTCATTAAGACATCGTTAAAATAGTCCAAGTGACTACAGTGGCTCAATCTTAACTTTATCAAATGACGAGAATACTTTTTGTGCGCAAAAAAACAACAAAAATAACGACTTTATTTCAACTATTCACTTCCTTCTCTCTAGGTTACTAGTTTAATAGCGTAAGCTTCTGTTATTGTACGTCGCACGCATCACACACATGACCAGCGTCGGCCAGCAGTTGAGGCCTACGTGTGACATAGCTCTACGCTACTCACATGACCGTTAACTGAACTAGAGGCGCGGAGAGAAGGAAGTGAATCATCGAAAAAAGTTGTTATTTTGTTTGTGTGCGCGCACAAAAGTATTCGTCGTCTGATAAAGTTAATATTGAGCCACTGAAGTCACTTGGACTATTTTAACGATGTCTTTAATGACTTTTTGAGGCCAGCAAGAGTCATTCCCTGAAGAAGCCTATAGACTATATGCAGGAGTGATTTTAATATCTTAAATATCTTAATTCGTGTTCCGAAGATGAACGAAGGTCTTACCGGGTTGGAACAACATGAGGGTGAGTAAATACTGACAGAATTTTCACTTTTGGGTGAACTTAACCTTTAAGGGTACCCTAAAAAGGCGGATATTGACGTATGGTCAAAAGACGTCAGTTATATGACTTCTTGGGGTGAGACTGTGTTAACCTTACCTATTGTATTTCTACCTGATCTTAAAAAATACTTTTGTAGGTGTAACATAATGCTATTCCTTTATGTCAAATAATACGTTTTTTTAGGTTTCCTATCAAAACATTTTTTTACAGAGATTTTTTTGGAGAGTCCTATTGCGATATGCTGCTATTTCACACATTCCGCCTTGTCTTGAAATCAGAGGTTTGAGGGTTTTTATGTTAACCACATCTTGTTAACCACAAACTCGCAATTAGTATCATAATACTGTTATATATACACTAAGAATGTGAACCACGCCTTTAAACACTTGAGAGCTGTTCGCCTCATGACACTTCAACATTAAACCTATCAATCATTATTTCAAAGCAATTATTACTATTACTATTAAAACAAGTCTGGCAAATATAGAGTTTCAAGCTGTTTAATGAACTGGCGCTCAACCCTGGAAGGTTAATTCTCCTGATATTTTTTCAGTGTTTTACTCAGTCTGCTGGTAAAGCATTGGCTGAAATACGAACAATACATAGATTTTTTGATATAAGCCGAGGGTGGCACGAATTTATGATGCAGCCTCACGATAAGACGCGGCTTTGGGAGGAATCTTGCAAAGTTTCACGTATTCCTGCGCTACACAACAAATAGATCTGGGAATGTTTTGTCTGCTGTGTTTTTCTGTCTTTCATTTCTCATTTCATGCTGTAAACTCTTAAACTCAGATTCTGTATATTTCGGAACTCATTTCTTTCCATCTATATCGCTTGGGAAGGCAAAAAAACCAGGGAGGCTTGTTTAATTCAGAAGACGAGCTGGTGTGCAGATAACCAGCCTGCTTTTGTAATTCCACTGTGGGAGCGTAAATCAGATGTGGTGATTTCTTAGGTCAATGCTATCAGGGCTGGACACACAGGGACTCTGGCCCAAACTCCTGAGCGCTGCGATCACAGATTGCAACAAAACGGAGCACGTACAGGACGTCAGCTGACCTTCTATCAGCAAAAGAGTTTGCGTGGTCAGGCATGACCTGCAGGTCAAAGGAGGGCTCACCCAAATACACAGGAGAGAAGGGGACAGAGGTTTGTTGCACTTTGCCACTGTTCTTGACTTCAGATTTTTGGTAACACTTTACAGTGAGCTTGTTACATATTAAATTGGGGTTACACTATATTTGACAGTGTCCTTGTCACATATGTTACATGTTCTTATTATAGTAATAACAGTAAATTATGTTGTTAATATTACAAAGTATTGTATAATTACACCTTGAAAGATGAAAGTGTAACCCTTTCTTTTAAAGTGTCAGTATTACAGTGTAATTATACATGTAAGTACTGAGTAATAACAATTAACTACATGTAAATACAATAAGGTAAGGGTTAGGATAATGATTTGCTTAGGGTTAGTTGGATAAGACACATGCCTTTGGTTTGGACTATTTTCGAATCCACTGTGAGACGCCAATGTGTCCCTGAGCAAGACACTTAACCCCTAGTTGCTCCAGGAGGCGTGCAACCTCTGACATAAATAGGAATTGTAGGGCAATTCCCAGGGCTGCTTTAAAAGAGATTCGAATATCTCAATGGGACATCACCTGGTAAAACAAAGGTAAAATAAAAAAATAAAAAATTGTAAGTCGCTTTGGATAAAAGTGTCATCTAAATAAATAAAATGTAAAATGTAAATGTTAGTTGCATTTAATTATGCATAGTTTTTAGTTATTACTACAGTGACTACATGCAAAACGTTTATCAATGGCACTGTAAAATCAAGTGTTAAATTGGTAAAACCAGCACTAAAACTAGAAAAGAGCACTAAAACTCGTTTTTAACATACAGATGCATTTTATCAACACTCTTATGCCATGGTAACACTTTATATTACAGTGTCCAAGTTGTTACACATGCTGCATGTTACTGTAGTAATAACTGATAAATTATGCATAGTTACATGCAACTAACCCTAAATCATCCCTTATAACCCTATAGTTCAAGTACTGAAATAAATAATAGTTCATTTTTACTCAATACTTAAATATATAATTACACTGTAACAAACACCTCAAATAAAATGTAACCACACCTTATTTTATGGTGGAACATGTTACACGTCCACTTTATTACACATCAGTGTCCTTGTTATTACATGTAGTTACTGTAGTAATAACAATAATTATGCATAATTACATGCAACTAACCCAACCCTATATGTATTTAAGTATTACTCAGTACTTCAATGGTTAATTGGATTACTGTAACACAACACTTTAAAATACAGTGTAACCCCACTTTTACTGTACATACGCTACACAAATTACGCTGCTAATCAATTACAACAGCAATAATACACAAAAATGTTAGTGAACAGATGTGAACAAATGTTACACAAAAGTGTAAAAATGTAAAATACTATATCAGATGAAGGTTATGTGTTACTTTATTTGCACTGTTACCTATTTTCTTCCAAACCTTTCTTTTTACTGACAAACACTAACTTAAAATAACAAAATACCTTCTTTCCTTGTAATGGAATGAAACAAACAAATAATTTCGACGAAAAAAAAAATTATTATCATTTGCAAAGTCATATTATTTTGTATGCATTTCCTACGCTATCTCACAACCAATTCATAAGATTTCGAATTTAAGAATCATAAAAAAGTGGCTAATTCTGACTAATTCATTTGACCGCACTCATATGAATTTGTACGCTTGTCCAACCCCACGTGATGGGTAGGTTTAGGGGCGGGGTCAGGGGTAGTCATTCATACGAATTCATATGAATTGGCCAATTCGTAAAATATGTAACATTTAGCAAAAACGAACTAATATCGTAGGAGTGAGGTCGTACGAATTGTTATCGATTAGCCACTTCGTAAAATTCTAATTACGAATTCTGCGAATAAGGGGTTGGCATTTCTTTGGTCATTAATTTGACTAAAGCACTTGTTAGCTTGTTACTTATCCCAAAAAGTAACAACTTAAACGCAATAAGCTACTTTTGGCCAGAAGCGACACAATACTTTAACGTGTTATTTTTAAAGTAAAAATTCTGCAATACTGTAAACAAAATGTAACAAAAGCAGTACTAGTTTCAAAAAACAGTTATATATTTTGTACATTGATTATGTGTGAAACATCTTCCTTCCTTTGTCTTTTGAGACGCAATAGTCAGAGCTGCTATAGGATTTTGCATCGTGGGTCAGTTTTCACTCAGACGACTGTGGGTTTTTCTGTTGGTGTTATTTTGAGTGCTGTTTTTATCTTTGGGAAGGGGTGCGCTTTGATTTAAGTTTCTAGACTTAATGATATTACATACTGAAGTGAGACATACTAGACTCTGGAGACTTCTAGAGACATCTTTGTTGAGACGATGTGGTGTCCATGATACTATAATTGCTTCAGTCCCCGAAATGAGAAAGTATGAGTTGCAGTTGGCCGCTGGAAACTGTTTGTGTGATGGGGCGGCCATCTTGAAGGGGAAGAGAGTCTCCAATGTTTATGTTTGCCACAAAACGAGGGAAACTATTCTGTGGTTTGCACAGCTATTTGGAAAGTGATTAAATATGTGAGGAAGGGATTTCTCAGCTTGACTCGGGAGTGTGTGGATATGAGTGATGAATGTTGCTGAGGATTGGTTCCCTGCGAACTCCTTCGTCTTATGAGATAATGTTTGTTGTCTGTGCATTAAAGGAATAAGCTCACACGGCACTGAATATTCAGTCATCATTTACTCACCCTTGTGTTGTTTCAAACCTTCTCTGATGGAGCGCAAAAGTGCATTTTGGAAGAATTTTCTGGCCCTTTATTTTAAAATAATGAGGC
Organism: Hybognathus amarus; assembly: GCA_030378365.1. Classification (NCBI taxonomy): domain Eukaryota; kingdom Metazoa; phylum Chordata; class Actinopteri; order Cypriniformes; family Leuciscidae; genus Hybognathus; species Hybognathus amarus. The sequence goes on from JAQIUQ010002042.1 coordinate 6,840, forward strand.
CTGGGGCTGTTAAGCTCCTAAATGATAAAATAATCAGACATAAAATCATCATAATATTTGCCCATATAATTCATGCACAATATTTAAAGTCTGCTGAAGATAAACAGACCAAAATGATTAAAAAATTAAACTGACAACTGATGATTCAGACCAGTACAGTCAATTATTGTCGAACATACGCTCACCTAAAGGATTATTAGGAACACCATACTAATACTGTGTTTGACCCTCTTTCGCCTTCAGAACTGCCTTAATTTTACATGGCATTGATTCAACAAGGTGCTGAAAGCATTCTTTAGAAAATGTTGGCCCATATTGATAGGATAGCATCTTGCAGTTGATGGGAGATTTGTGGGATGCACATCTAGGGCACGAAGCTCCCATTCCACCACATCCCAAAGATGCTCTATTGGGTTGAGATCTGGTGACTGTGGGGGTCATTAGTACAGTGATCTCATTGTCATGTTCAAGAAACCAATTTGAAATGATTTGAGCTTTGTGACATGGTGCATTATCCTGCTGGAAGTAGCCATCAGAGGATGGGGACATGGTGGCCATAAAGAGATGGATCATGTTCAGAAACAATGCTCAGGTAGGGCGTGGCATTTAAACAATGCCAAATTGGCACTAAGGGGCCTAAAGTGTGGCAAGAAAACATCCCCCACACCATTACACCACCACCACCAGCCTGCACAGTGATAACAAGGCCTGATGGATCCATGTTTCTCATTCTGTTTACGCCAAATTCCTGACTCTACCATCTGAATGTCTCAACAGAAATCGAGACTCATCAGACCAGGCAACATTTTTCCAGTCTTCAACTGCCCAGTTTTGGTGAGATCTTGCAAATTGTAGCCTCTTTTTCCTATTTGTAGTGGAGATGAGTGGTACCCGGTGGGGTCTTTTGCTGTTGTAGCCCATCCGCCTCAAGGTTGTGAGTGTTGTGGCTTTACAAATGCTTTGCTGCATACCTCGGTTGTAACGAGTGGTTATTTCAGTCAAAGTTGCTCTTCTATCAGCTTGAATCAGTCAGCCCATTCTCCTCTAACCTCTAGCATCAACAAGGCATTTTTGCCCACAGGACTGCGGCATAATAGATGTTTTTCCCTTTCCAAACCATTCTTTGTAAACCCTAGAAATGGTTGTGTGTGAAAATCCCAGTAACTGAGCAGATTGTCGAAATACCAACAACCATGCCACGCTCAAAATTGCTTAAATCACCTTTCTTTCCCATTCTGACATTCAGTTTGGAGTTCAGGAGATTGTCTTGACCAGGACCACACCCCATTAAAGCATTGAAGCAACTGCCATGTGATTGGTTGATTAGATAATTGCATTAATGAGAAACTGAACGGGGATTACTAATAAATCCTTTAGGTGAGTGTATTTGATTCAGCACTCAAACTACAACTTTGATGAACAATTCAGCTGATTCTTTTAATAGAACTAATTCAAAAGAGTCAATCATTCCAAATCAGAAATCACTTGATCGCTTTGTGTGACAAACAGATTAATGTTAAAGTGGTTATTCACAAACAATTTGATTCAAATCTCAAACTGACAACTTTGATGATTCACAACAGTTCAGCTGATTCACAAGTCATTCATTCCGAATTCGTAGAACACTCGAATGCTTTGTGTGACAACCAATCAAACATTATTAAAAACTAAAACTGACACAATTTTTTTTTTTAACAGAACTGATTTAAAAGAATCAATCATTCCAATTTGGACAGTTTTTCCAATTCTAAAGAGCTGACAGAAAGCACTTTTTTGTGTTCCATTTAAGAAAGAATACATGTGAATATATGAATATAGGTTTGAAATAATCTTGAGGGTTAACAAATGATGCAAGGTCATTTTGCACAACTATATAGGATTGCTTAATGTTAAGTAATTTTCTAAATGTGTCGACATACGGCTATATATAGATGAACATATTTTTAAGCAAGTGTGTGTTTATACTTGGGGCAAATAAATTTGGTTTGGTAATGGACAAGCCACATGGCTCCAGAGGGGTAAACAAAGCGTCTCCCCAACAATTAGTTTTTAAATATAGACTTTAACTGGCACAAATAACACTCATGCTGTCATGGAGCAGTGTTAACACACTGACACACGCTGCATGAAATTAGGCTTTAAATATAGATAGGGTACCATCACACACATAAAACTACCGGTCACGCACTGTTTAAGGACTTTGCTGTGCCGGGCAATAGGTGGTTTGTTTGAAAGCGAGACCTCAGGGCAAATAAAGTGCAAAGAGGCCACACACACACACACACACACAGGCCTGTGCGTCCATGAAAGCACAGAGACACCACACGCTGCTGAGTCAGCAGTCCAGCGCAGTAGGGGAAAACACACTCGCGTAGTAGAACTACTGTTACACGCACAAACAAAACGCACATGGTCACCACAGAGAAGAGAAGAGACAGAGGCTGTATATGAGCATGTGGCATGTTCAGAGAGGCCATTTGACCATGGGCATGGCCTCTGTGCGCGTGTGTGTGCGTGCGGACCTGGCGCCTGGCATGCTTGTTTTCTGGAGAGCGAAGGCGCTCTAGGGCCTGCACAGGGTGGTGGAGGAATGGGGGTGTTTCTGGGAATTGTGCTGACACTGGTATGGCTGTGAATGTGTGTGAGAGAGAAAGAGGGATGGAAAGAGAAAGGGTGGAAGGGGATAACATTTGTTTTCCTGGACAATAAGTGCAGATTTTTACATTACAATTATTTATTTATATATTTATTTATTTCACTTTACAACAGCAGCTGCTTTGCAGAAGTGTCATGTCTAATCATACATTTTATTATTATTTTTTTGGGTGGGGGGGGATTTTGAGAGTTAGCCTATTTCCACAAAAATATTTGTATTTATTTAATTTGTAAAAAAAAAAAAATATATATATATATATATATATATATATATATATATATATATATATATATATATATATATATATATATATATATATATATATATATATATATATATATAATATACTCTTTTAAACAATTATATATATATATATATATATATATATATATATATATATATATATATATATATATATATATATATATATATATATAACACATATTGTATGTAGGCTTGTATGCAGCTTGTATGTAGGAACTTACATTGCATTTTTTAAAAGATGTAAAAAAAATGTCAATTTAAAAAAAAAAAAAATATATATATATATATAAATAAATAAAATTAAAAAATGTTAAAAAAAGCATTTCTTTATACTCCAATGTGTGCAAGTTAAAACGCAACTGCTATGCTTGTTAAAATAAAAATTGCTTTAAAATGAAAAAAAAAAAAAAATATATATATATATATATATATATATATATATATATTTTTTTTTTTTTTTTTGCATGACTGGACTTTTTTGAGTCACCCTGCCTGCATGCATCATCAGAATTCATATAAACCCATTTACATAAAACCTGGTACGTATGGCCTTGACACAACAAAACATAAACACACAAATATGCACTTAAGCATATACTCAGAACCAATTTACGAGCATGGCTGCCATCCAGCCGTGCACACACGTGCACACATACAACACATGCGCACACTCAGGAGGCCATTCAAAAACAATACCATAGTGACATGCCACAAGACCTGAAACAATGTGTGCAGGCATGCTGAAAAATATAACGGCCACACGTCCCCCACTCACTGACGCATCTGTCCGTTACACACACAACTCTCCCAGAGTCTGACTGAATCAAAGTTCAGTGAGCTCACGAGATACATCATCCTTAATATTTCACACAGTGCTGAGAGTTCCCATACGCCGAGATTCCTGCGAGCAGACCTGTTCACTGGTGGATCCAGAAAGGCTGATGGATGAATCTCTATGGTGATGATCAGCAGTGGGTGGAGATGAATGCAAAGAATTAGTGCCTTCAGTTAAGTAAAAATAAAACAGCATGGGGCTGGAAGTGGATCATAAGCAATATGAAAACAATTTATAAAGAGATGGATTACGGGTTTATCTTCCCTGTGACCTTTAAAGAGCTGAACGTGCCATGGCACCAAATACACAATTGATACAGAATATGAACTGGGCTTTTAGAAGAATTTGATAACACTTTTTATATGAAGCCAGTGTTTATAATGAATTATGCAGCCAGTAGTACTGGGTGTTTCTTGTAAACAATCACAACAACAGTTATAATACTTAGAATAATAGAAAACGAGATTAAATGCTAATGAGAGTGTTAATAGTTAATTATGTTAATTAATGCTATTACTAGTGTTAATAATGTTACACTCTAAAAAATGCTGGGTTGTTTGTTTCAACCCAAATGTTGGGTCTAATCTGGACAAACCCAAATGTTGGGTTAATAAAAATTAATTTAAAATGTTAACCCAACTTCAACTTTCACTTTCAACGGTACATTTTTTAATTACATTTTTAACCCAACCCAGCATTTTTAAGTGTAAATTACAGATCCAATAGTACAATAAAAACGGCCTGTCTGTATAATTTATTTGTATTAGTATGTATTATTTATTCCATAATGTTTTTTTTTTTTTGCATTGAAACTGAATGCACTACACAATAAAAGCAAACATTTTATTTAGATTTAGATGTTTTTTTATAAAATATATTATTATTAATAAGAATTATCAGGCATTTTGAAATCAGCCAGTTTTGAAGATTAATATGTATAAATACTTTGTTATATGCATACATTTGTTTTTTTATGTCTAAATTACAAAGTGCATAATTTTTTACAATAAAAATATAATTTCTGCAATATCATCTATAATGTACAGTATTTGCATTATTTAACATTATATTTATTTCATTTAATTATTGCAGATTTGCATTTATTTATTTTTTAAATAATGAATCTGTCTTTTCTCAACATGACAAGCGAGCAGCCAGTCAATATATGGGAAAACAAAGTAATTTGCGTTACTTATGTTAAAAAGTAACTGAAAAAGTAGCGAGTTACTTTACTAGTTACTTGAAGAAAGTAATCTGATTATGTATAACTCACATTACTTGTAATGCATAATCCCCAAGACAGGTTGCAAACAAGAATCAACAAATTATAAAGTATGCAAATATGAATTACTGCACTGTAAAAAAATATTTTCAAGATTTGTTATCACAACATTTTTTCTTTTGTCAAATCAACTTAATTTATTTAGTTGGGATAACTTATTTTGAGTTTCTGATGATTAAATGAATCTTCTTCATTGTATTAACTCACTTTTTCCAGTTAAATCAACTTAAAATTTTAAGGCAACCAGGTTACTTACTTTTTTAAGTTAAACCAACAATATTGTTTTTACAGTGTGTCAATTTGATTTTGAACATTCAATGCAAGTCCTCTTTGAAGCTTGAAACTTTCAGTTTACAATTATTATAATTTAATGTAAAAGAAAGACCAGCACATTTTTCAAAAAGTTTTTTTTTTGTTCCACAGATGCAAGAAGGTTCTTTGAGTTTTTGAAAGACATATTAACGCACTTTTGAGTGAACTATCCCTTTAAAGGAGGAAGATGATGAAGGACGGGGAACGGTAAGAGTGACAGGCAGCAGGCAGGGATGCTGACACAACTGGAGTCCAAATTTCACCAGCGCCCCAGCAGAGGAAATGCGCACACCTCAGGTTTACTGTCCCCCTATTCTTCTGCCGATCCCAGAGGAGAGAGAAGGAGAGAGAGAGAGAGATGAACAGAACAAAACAAAAAAGCCATGTGTGAGCGCGATGGCAGGCCGGCAGCAGGAGGAAGTGTTGAATAGGAAGAGCCGTGAGGTGCGTGTGAGAGTGAGAGGGCTGAGGGCTTCCCACACAGCGCCCTGCAGCACGGCAGCACAGAAACCCTGCTGAGATAGGCCAAGGGGAAGCTGACGTTCCCCTGATGCAGAGAGTCAAGGCTGGGCAGAGAGGAGGGGGGATCAGATGAGGCTGGGTGGTGGATGTCTTCATTTTGCTGCTGAAATGGGTGGGTGAGCTGAGGCTGGCGTCTTGAGACAGACACGAGAAGTTGCTGTCAAGCGTTTCTGCTTTAATGGGTCTCGGGGCAAAAAAAGAAGACTGGAAGGGGAATGGGAGACATAGAAAGGAGCTTAGAGGATGAGGGTGGTTTTGTCACTGGATTGCTAAAATAATTGTTAGGTACAATGTACTTATGAAAAGTCAAAATGGCGAAAACGTGTGGATATTCTTTATATATATCTGGTTGGATGGGGGCAGGAAAACAGAAGGTTAGTGTGCCGGGGCAATTGTGATTGCTGATGTGTGTGTGAGTGGGTGATGTGTTTAATGGCTTATTGTGTGGCCACATTATTGTACTTCCTGTAGAAGGCGAAATGACTGTCGTGAGTCCAAAAGGAAAACGGTGATGTCATTAGGCATCCCAATCGGTGTTTATTAGGAGAAGCTTCACGATAACTATTGCCCACACTTATGATCTGAATGATCTGAACAAAGCCCTAACTCTTCGTATTAAACTTTACTCGGGGTGGGCACTTAGGCTAATGGACCACTCACAGCACAGTATGGACATTAACAAACAACAGTCTGTTGTTTTTTGCTTAAGCAGCACAGTTATGTCCTTTTCACAATTTTATGATAAAAGCAACTCCAACCATCTAAATGTTAAGTTCACCCAAAATGGAAATTCTCCCATGTGTTCCAAAGCTATTCAACTTTCCTTATTCTCAGACAAAAGAATAAGGAATAGCTTATATAAGTTGAATAGCTTAAAAGACAAAAGACATTTGAATAATGTTTCAGTGGTTTTAGTCCTTGTCCATAATATGGAAGTCAATTGGAGCTGGAGTGCCCTTGAGAGCCACTAGAAGGCACTCCACACCAGACTATTATCACTCCCTCACAAACTACATTTCCCATAACTCACGGCCTGGACTCATCATCACTGATTGCATTCACCTGTGTCTCATTACCCTGTTAGTCTTTGTCTAATTATACCATATTCTCTCAAAGTTTTGTATGTTGTTGCTTGTAGCTTATTATCGGTTCCATGTTCCATGTTCCTGTTCTGAGTTTTGTTGTATTACCCTTTTGTATTATCATTAATATAAAAGTAGTACTTGCATTCGGATACTCTTTCCACTTCATTCCTGCCTCAGCATAAAAGACGACCGACCAAAGATGAATCCAGCAGCATGAAAGGGGAATCTCCAGCCAAGTAGACCACTACGCCTGATCCTTATACCCAGGATGGTTGCTGCAGCATCTGGCGAACCCGAGTTCTCTCTCTTCACGTCATGCCTGCCAAGCCTGAGTCACTTTACGTCCCGTCTGCCGAGCCAGACTGTTCACGTCCCGTCTGCCAAGCCAGACTGTTCACGTCACGTCTGCTGATCCAGAGACTATTTACGTCCAGTCTGCCGAGCCAGACTCTGTTCCCATCACGTCTGCCGAGTCAGAGACTGTTTCCGTCACGTCTGCCGGGATTCAGAGACTGTTCATGTCGTGTCTGCCGAGCCAGACTCTGTTCCCATCACGTCTGCTGAGCCAGAGACTGTTCACGTCCCGTCTGCCGAGCAAGAGATTGTTCACGTCACTTCTGCCAATCTAGAGACTGTTTCCGTCACGTCTGCCGAGCCAGAGACTGTTCACATCACGTCTGCCGAGCCAGAGACAGTTCACGTCCAGTTTGCCAAGCAAGAGATTGTTCACGTCACTTCTGCCAATCCAGAGACTGTTCACTTCATGTCTGCCGAGCCAGAGACTGTTCACGTCACTTCTGCCAATCCAGAGACTGTTCCCGTCACATCTGCTGCCGCAGAGCCAGTGTCTCCAGACAAGATTGGCGCCGCTGAGCCAGTGTCTTTGAACAAGATGGCCACCGCAGAGCCAGTGTCTCCAGACAAGATTGCAGCCGCTGAGCCAGTGTCTTTGGACAAGATGGCCGCCACCAAACCAGTATCTCCGGGAACAAGATGGCTGCCTCTGAACCGGTGTCTGTTTCTGAGCTGGTGTCTGTTCCTGAGCTGGTGTCTGTTCCTGAGCTGGTGTCTGTTCCTAAGCTGGTGTCTGTTCCTGAGTCAGGGTCTGTTCCAGCTCATAACACCATAGCTGCCACCTGAAAAAAGATTTTGGGGGAGGCAGTAGGTCCCTGGATGGGATCATGGAGCCGCCATGGGATCGCGCCGCCATGGGTTGTCTTTGCCCTGACAACCCGAAGGGTCTGGTCCACCCTGGCCAGCTGAACTGCCTGTTCCTTCCCGGGTCCCTGCACAGCCCGCACTACCTGATCCACCCTGGTTGCCTGCACAGCCTGCTTCGTCCTGCTCCATCCTGGTCGCCTGCGCCGACCTGGTTGCCTGCTCCGCCCTGGTTGTGGACCATCCTGCCACAATTTCCAGGTCCTCTTCAGCTTTTATATATATATATTTTATTAATTTAATGCATTATTGCATTATAAAATTATTTGTTTCTTTCAAAAAACAACAAAAAAAGGAGTGTAATTAACGTCAATGTTAACCATGGCTGTCCAGAAAGCAAACACCACCAATGTTTGTTTAGAGGCTCTTGTTCACTGTAATATGTGGGCTCTGCAGATCACCGCTGGCCTAAAATCTCTTTCCCAGCACATCAAGAGCAAGCCTGCGGCTGTTCCTGCAGTCCTACAGACACTGTTTTATGTGTTCTGATACATGTGTTAAAAATCAAGAACATGCACTTTCCTTTCAGACGGAGAGGACCCTTGACAGAGAAGAGGAGAATGCTTCTTTGTCTCTAATAAGATCTTGGATGATGTTCAGGTCCCCTTTTCCGGAGTTTTTATGTAACTCATCATTCGCTTCGACCAGGCTCACATGTTTTACGGTATCTCACTGCCTGAGAGTGAAAAACACCATGAAAAATTATTCTAGACATTAAATATGGCATCGACTGGAGTTTGTTATCATATTGAGGACGGCCAGTGAAAATTACATTTGTTACAAAGGTAATATGAGAACACGGTTCAGCAACAACAGCACAAAAAAGGCTACGAGGAGAAGGAGAAACACAGCCGTGAGCTACATAAGCAAAATTACCTTTCATTAGGTCAAACAGATATTATGCATCTAACATTCGGCATTTGCTTTTGTTTGTGCCCAAGATATTTGTCTATGTCTGCCGGTGCCAGGACGGTCATGCATCATTCGCCCGTAATAAACACATACCAATGCGCTTACAGTAACGGCACAGCACATATGATGATATTCCAAGCCCTGGGTTTCTTTTCTAAAACTGTTTGCAATTAGCTTTTCGACTGCTCTGGACAGGTCACACTCCCTCAATGTTACATTTCCTCTGTGACTGTAAAGAGGATGTAAGTTTGGGACTAGAAGTGGTCAGCATCTGATTTCAATTTGAAAGTGCTTATTGACAGAGTGATCTGTTTAAACTCAGCACACATGATATTGCCTGCATGAGATGTCACTCTCTCGCGCTCTCTCCCACTCAAACACACACAGCTCTCCTGTGTGCTTTAAGCAGAGCTAAACAAATGTTGCATGCTTGAAACTATTAAACTGAACAGGGATTATTAGGAGAAGCTTTTAAATATAGTACATTACATACATAGCAGCAGGGACGTCACTAGGCCCTTTTTAGGGGGGCTTCAGCCCCCCTAAACTTCTGCCTAGCCCCCCTAAAAATTTGGTGATTAATATACACAAATTTGTGTTCGCTTCAGTCTTGTTAATCAGTTCAGCTCATTCTTCATCATCAATCCACAGCAGCGCCGATCAGAGAGCACGTCAGAAACAGAGGACAGGGTGTGTGTGTTCATCTGAGCCTCATTGGTCTGTCACTGCTCGTCAATGTCAGAATATTTGAGATGACCAATCAAATCAAAGTAGGCTAGGCAGGCTTTATGTTCACAGACGCAGCTAAGCGCGAAATCCTCAAATTTCAGCAGAGCAACTCGAAGCTTCAGTGTATGATAAAGTGTGACTGCGAGATTACAGTAAGATGTAAGTAAGTAGTAGCTAAACTTAACGTTTCATATTTGACAGTTTTTTTAGGTCATTATAAATGTTAAACGAATGTCAAAAAATAATCTGGCAAACTACTATAACGTTAGTTTAATTTCGCCATCCACATGAACTGCTTTTGTAAGTCATGTAACGTTAGCCTGCCCTAATGTAATAATTAGTTTAGCCTACTGTCATTGTGAGGGGACAATTAACATTAAAGCCCGGAACACACCAAGCCGACGGTCGGCCGTCTGGCAGATTTTTTTGCGTTGGCCAACTAAGTCTCCTCGGTGTGATAGGCACGGTTCCGTGCCGTTGGCTAAAAATAGTCCTCGTCGGCTTTATTTCTCCCGATTCGACATGTTGAATCGACGTCGGGCCGTTGGGGAAAGAGAGAAGTCTGATTGGCTGTTCAGCTTAGTGAAACAGTCAGTGCACGAGAATAAAAGCAAAACAGCAAGCAAAGAAGTCAAAATGGTAAAGATAGAAGGCTGTTCTTATGTTACGTCTTCTTACCTGAGTGTTCCTTGGTGAATATTTCAATATTAACATGAGTGGAGTGGAATCAAGAAAGTGTTTAGCAGGATTGATATTCAAAACGGTAAGCACGCGCTGCTTTGTTTACGTTATGTGTATCTGCAGCCGGCAGCGCCGGTTTTCCTTTTTAAATGACGAATATAGACTAATATATCTGCAGAAATAGACAGTTGGCTCAATTACACGCAGGCGCAGAACACACATTCTAGCTGACAGTCGCCTGCAGTTCTCTCGGTGTGTTCAAGTGCAGCTTTTTACCTCGACGAGAGCGGACTTCAGGCGACAACACAGTCTGCTTTCATCAGCGCTAGTTCATCATCGGCTTGGTGTGTTCCGGGCTTAACATAGACGTTTTTATCATGTAGGCACATGATTTATAATGAATGTGTACATATTGAGAATATAATACAAATTGTAGCCTTTTGTAAATTAAAAAAAGATCAAAAAAATTAAAAGTGCAAAGATTTTGCAAACGAAAGTTAAAAATACCTTGGGGGCTAAGCCCCCCCTGTCTTCCAATCCTAGTGACGTCCCTGCATAGCAGTTCAAAGGAAGTATGGAAACACATCGGCTATACTAATCGTACTACATATGCTTTTTTAATAATCCTATACAACTTTTTAATCATATTTGGAAGATAACATGATTGTTTATTATAAAGTATAGGCACAAGTAGTATCCATATCCTTATGAGATATTTTGATGCTTATATGCTTAGAACAACAAAACCACATCAATGTTATTTAAAATTTGATACCTAAAAATCTAAATGTTATCATCATAACCGTGGTTTGGTTGTTATAATCATAAGAATATGCCTACTTTATGCCTAATAAATAATGAATATCTATACAGTTATATAGCAACATTAATAAAACATATGTAACATGTAAACTGTGAATTTTAGACACCTATTGTTGCATGACTACTTATTTATGTAGCGGTTAAATTATTATTAATTTTTTTAATTCAACTTTAAAACAAAATAAAATAAATTCAGTTAAATGACTATTACCAAAAATAAACAGTCCAAGGTGTTTACGCAAAATTTGTATGAAAAATTATCAAGACAAAAATAAAAATATCTATATAAATATCTAAACGATATATATTTTTTAAAAAGGTACAATTATATATATATAAAAAAACGTTTATTAAAACATTTGTGTATAAAGTGTTTTAATTATTTAATTAATATGACAGCTATTTATTCATTTATTTATTTATCTTTTCCCAATACATGGTAATTTTGACCCCCGTAAGTTTTCTTTTGTTCACGCATTCTAGGGTTAAAAGGTGTTGATCATTAATGTCCTTAAGTCAAAACTGTTGAAATGTTATGAAGTGTTCTTTTTTTATATATGACAATCTGTAATTTCTCTATTTAAGATTAGTTTGACCCCATGTCTCGTAATGACAGATTAATGGTCGGCAACAGCCTCACACTGATAAGCTGAGTGAAATAAACACACACCTCAATCAATCAGCACATTTCTAAACCACACAAAAGTCCAAAGTAAGAACGGCACCGCCTGTAACCCTCTAAAAAGGGAATGTATGGCAGGAACAGGGCATGTTCTAGCGAGCCGATCGAGCTGCCTTATCCCGGTTCAGTTATAATCAGAGATGACCTCAGCAGGGTGATGAAGACCGGGTTTCCTGCCCGAGTGACTGAGGCCTGAACTGGCTGTTTCGGGGACTTCACCCCCTCCCCTCTAAACACAGTCCCTCATTGCTGAGGTGGGGTTTCCTCAGCTGGAGAACATGCCATGCTGTCACCTTCACTCATATATGGAGGTTTTAACCCCAGTATGTGCACTTAACTGTGGGGCAGTAATACTCAGATCTCTGATTCAGCTTATCACAATATATTGCCTTCTGTGTCACGTGACATGTTACTAAAATCTGTATTGATCGGCTTTAAAAACCAACAGATGCTGCTCAACAGGCAGAATAATATGTGAATGTAATATTTTCCAGAGGTGGAGGGCTTGAGTCACATGAATTGACTCGAGTTGCACATTTAAACGATAGCTAACCCAAAAATGAAACTTCTGTCATCATTTACTCACCCTGATGTCTATCCAAACCCGAAAGACTTTCGTTCATTTTCAGAACACAAATGAAGATCTTTTTCTTCAGAGATTTCTGAGAGAGCTTTCTGTCCCACAATTGACAGCTACTACTTCAAATAGTTGATAAAGAGGTCATAAAACTAATCCATATGAATTGAGCGGTTTAGTCCAAAATTTCTGAAGAGACACATCAGTTGTGGTAAACGGAAGCTCAAGCATGTTCGCTTGACAAGTGAGAACCAATGAGGTTCATTCTCATGTTACGCAGCACGTTTGAGCTTCAGCAAGAACCAATGAGGTTCATTCTCATGTTACGCAGCACGTTCGAGCTTCAGCAAGAACCATTGAGGTTCATTCTTGTGTTACGCATCACGTTTGAGATTCAGCAAGAACCAATGAGGTTCATTCTCATGTTACGCAGCACGTTTGAGCTTCAGCAAGAACCAATGAGGTTCATTCTTGTGTTACGCAGCACGTTTGAGATTCAGCAAGAACCAATGAGATTCATTCTTGTGTTACGCATCACGTTCGAGCTTCAGCAAGAACCAATGAGGTTCATTCTTGTGTTACGCATCACGTTTGAGATTCAGCAAGAACCAATGAGGTTCATTATTGTGTTACTGCAGCACGTTTGAGCTTCTGCAAGAACCAATGAGGTTCATTCTCGTGTTACGCAGCACGTTTGAGCTTCAGCAAGAACCAATGAGGTTCATTCTCATGCTATGAAGCACGTTTGAGCTTCTGCAAGAACCAATGAGGATCATTCTCATGTTATGAAGCACGTTTGAGCTTCAGCAAGAACCAATGAGGATCATTCTTGTGTTACGCATCACGTTTGAGCTTCAGCAAGAACCAATGAGGTTCATTCTTGTGTTACGCATCACGTTTGAGATTCAGCAAGAACCAATGAGGTTCATTCTTGTGTTACGCATCACGTTTGAGCTTCAGCAAGAACCAATGAGGTTCATTCTTGTGTTACGCATCACGTTCTGAGACTTCAGCAAGAACCAATGAGGTTCATTCTCATGTTATGAAGCACGTTTGAGCTTCTGCAAGAACCAATGAGGTTCATTCTCATGTTATGAAGCACGTTTGAGCTTCAGCAAGAACCAATGAGGTTCATTCTCATGCTATGAAGCACGTTTGAGCTTCTGCAAGAACCAATGAGGTTCATTCTCATGTTATGAAGCACGTTTGAGCTTCAGCAAGAACCAATGAGGTTCATTCTCATGCTATGAAGCACGTTTGAGCTTCTGCAAGAACCAATGAGGATCATTCTCATGTTATGAAGCACGTTTGAGCTTCTAGCAAGAACCAATGAGGTTCATTTCGTGTTACGCAGCACGTTCGAGCTTCTGTAAGAACCAATGAGGTTCATTCTTGTGTATGCAGCACGTTCTGAGCTTCAACAAGAACCAATGAGGATCATTCTCATGCTTATGAAGCACGTTTGAGCTTCTGCAAGAACCAATGAGGTTCATTCTCGTGTTACGCAGCACGTTTGAGCTTCTGTAAGAACCAATGAGGTTCATTCTTGTTGTTACGCAGCACGTTTGAGCTTCAACAAGAACCAATGAGGTTCATTCTCATGCTATGAAGCACGTTTGAGCTTCAGCAAGAACCAATGAGGTTCATCCTCGTGTTACGCAGCACGTTTGAGCTTCTGTAAGAACCAATGAGGTTCATTCTTGTGTTACGCAGCACGTTTGAGCTTCAACAAGAACCAATGAGGTTCATTCTCATGCTATGAAGCACGTTTGAGCTTCAGCAAGAACCAATGAGGTTCATTCTCATGTTATGAAGCACGTTTGAGCTTCTGTAAGAACCTATGAGGTTCATTCTCATGTTATGAAGCATGTTTGAGCTTCAGCAAGAACCAATGAGGATTTTTCTTGCGCATCAAGTGGTTGAGCTTGGTGTGGACACAATCTGTTCATCATATAAAGAGATCAAGTCTCTTTAGAAAATTTGGACAAAACCGCTTGATTGATATGGATTATTTTTACGATCTCTTTAACTTTTAAAAGCATAGTTACAGAGCTGTCAATGAAGGGACAGAAATCTCTCAGATTCCATTAAAAAATAATTTAAAAAAATCTTAATTTGGAACAACATGAGGGTGAGAAAAAACAATCTCCAACAACAAGTTCTAAACAAGCCACAACAAAAGAGTTAGACGTCTCCACAGCAAGCAAGCACCACGTGTTGTTTTGTTACTAAACAAATCCGAGGTTTAAAATGAATTGGTTCAGTGATTCTGTGACCCAGTCAATTGATTTGTTCCAGAATGTAGAAGCCATTTTAAAAGAATCAGTGAATTAATGTTTCAATAACTCATTTATTAAGACGATTAAGTGATTAGCCACCACCTACTGGCAGTTTTGATTTCATAATTAAAATAGGGAACAATATTATATTAATCATATCATATAATAAAATAATTTATTTGTTACTACTTTAAAACTAGCAATGTTAAATTATTGCGGATTTCATTCTATGCTCACAAAATTTTTACTTTTAGTTTCTGTATTTTTAAAATGAACATTTAATGACAGTATGGTATTTTTGGTAATATTATTAACTGAACACAAATGTATTATTTTGTTTATCAAAAAGTGATTGCTTTGACCAAGTATTAACTTAGAAATAATTAAAATATATTATTTTAGCTAAAGTATTTGTGTAAATAAGCCTTTTGCCCCATGCTGGTGAGCCTTTTGAGGTGTGGGGGGCATTTATAAGATATTTCATAAATTCATAAATAAAGTTAAACCTATGACATCTACTATATAAGACAAATTAAATTAATGCATCACACTTGTGAATTTACCTTCAACTGTTTTCAACATTTTATATCATTTTTCTTTAAGTAACAATAATATAATATAACAATAAATATGTATTAAATTATTATATGGTATTATTATGGTATAAACATATAATTAAGGAATCTAATCATTTCTGAGGAAAACATAAATAAGGTTCTTGTTTCTGGTTGGTATTGTAACTTGACTTGATCCTTAGAAGAATTTGACTTGACTTGCTTAAGGTGAATCACTGATTTGACTTAGCACTGCAACTTCTGAATCTAACCCACTTCCAATGTTATCTTTATTTGATGAAAAAATTACTTTTGACACAACTACATTGTGTCTTATCAGAAACTCACTTCTCACCCTAAATTTACCTTCCAAACCTGAATGGGTGACATTCTACAATGTTGAATGCTTAATACAAGTCATGTTCTTTAAACACAACTCAAACTTGACGTAAAGACAATGCATGGCTAAAATAAATTTCACTTGGTTCAGCATTTTGCTCAAAAGAAATTCAAATTAATGCATTTATGCATTCAAAGAAATGCATTTTAAATTGTGGTTTAGATGTCTAAATACTTTAGCACTTTTGTTACAATGACGCCCTCTACTGATCCGGTCTAAATTAAAACCTGTTCAAGCAACACACAGTAGTGTAGGCCAAAATATGTTTTTATTTTGCAGTATAGAGTGAACACATTTTTTTAAATTATCATTCCTTATCATGATGTCGAGACTTGCTTGATATGCTATTTTACTGTAGCTGTAAGTAAAACAAATTCAGTATATGTGCAGTAAAATAGATTTATGATTATGAAATAGATGAAAGATTAATGATTAATGGTTAAAAGGATATGGTTACATTCCCGATGTATCTACTTATTTAACTTAAATAAAATAAAAAATAAAAAAAAGTTGAGTAGGCTATATATTGACTCTATAACCAAAATGAAACTTCAAGTTGTTTATAAAATATATACAAAATATTAGAATTGTTAAAAATGTTTGTTCAGAAATGTTGTATCTTGTATGTATACTATGTATGTATGTTACAGTATGTATGAATACATACAGTATGTATGAATGCAGTAACCTTGTTGCTGAGCTGGAAGAGACTTCAATTCCCATAACGCCCTGCTTCACAACAGAAGACAGGCCAGTCTCATCTCATTTCCGCGAATCGGTTCCTTCGAACAGCGCACTGACACAACCAGTCCTAAAAAAAGATTTAGTGATTTTTGAATCATTGAATTTTTGAGAATGATTTCCATATGCATTTGAAGTAGTTCAGATGCAAAAGCCTCTAAATGCCATTTGAAATTTTCTTCTAAAATGACCATTTTTATCAAGCTTGTTTAAGTTCAGTAATTTCACTTAAATGACAATTAATAGGTAATCTTCATTGCCATTTAAGTGAAATTACTGAACTTAATATACAAGCTTGATAAAAATAGTCATTTTAGAAGAAAATTTCAAATGGCACTTTGAGGCTTTTGCATCTGAACTCTTCATTTACACAATGCTCTGTATAACAGTCTATCAACGGTCAATCAAATTTATATCAAATGTGTTGGATTGAATGTATAATGACTCCAACAAACTTAACTAGAACACATCAATTATGTAAATGAACCCGCCATGCAGTTAACTCCTTAAACATTTAAATTACATACTATTTTAACATTAAAATAACGTACCTTTCGCCTTATTTGTCATTTAAATATCCTTGGTATAATTTCGCTCCTCTCCTTGGCTCATTTACGAATTAAACATGACTGAAAAAAGACGCTGTTCTTGGTTTCCTGTGTGGGTGTGTAAGTGTAATTGACTCGAGAACCACTCTAACTGATTCAGTCTGATTCGTAAACGAGTCGTTCACTCCGATTTTATGAACAAGTTCGTTTGAAAAGATTCGATTCAAAAGAACTATTCGCTCGCGAATCAGTCATCGCTAAACAACAGACGAGAGCGGAGAGAAAGGCAGTGGATTCCTCTCATACTGCCACCAAAAGAGACACACACACACAGAGAGAGACGGGTGCATTTTCACACATAAATGGAGGCACGTCCATCGGGCGCCATCAAACGGCCCTAAACCTGTAAACATGGCGAAGGACCAAGAAGTGGAGCGCATCGCCAAGAAGCTGGACAAAATGGTGCACAAGAAAAACACTGTAAGTGTGACATATTTCGTTAACGTTATTCCTAGCATCTGAAAATAAAAAAAAAACGGACAGGGAAGAACTAACGTTATTGATATCATCGACGCGCTCTTTTCTGTTTGTCTTTATAAACAAGCACGAGATCTACTGTGATTATCACCTGTTTCATCCTCTTTCAGTCAACTACAGGGCTAGTATTGGTCAATCTTCATGCACAATCACACATTTGGCGTTTATCCTGTCATGTTTGAAGCGTTTGTGTATACTGTGATGAGCTGGCAGCTGGTTGTTCTCCAAATTTCCCCAGCGGAAACAAAAGACTCATTTATTCAACACTTCAGCGCCAGTCAGCCCCAGTTATGTCCCCAAACACAGCATTTATGTGTAGACTGGCTGTGTTTTATATGACCCAACCTATAGTAGAAGAAGCCAGTGTTTACGAATGCATTTTAGAAGTTGTTGTGTAACTGTCTTTTCTCCTCGATGTGTTTTTATCTTCAGGATGGTGCTATTGACCTGCTTTGGGAGCTGAAGAACATGAAGATGTCTTTAGAGACCCTACAGGTATCTCAGCTGGACTGGAGACAAGAGCATGTGCTGTGTTGGATTACATAATCATCTCTTCTCTTCCAGTCAGGGAATCCCATGCTTTGTTCTTATTGGCTATATGACTGATTGTACTATTTCCACAGTGTGTAGTATGTAATCTATGTAGTAGAGTATCTGGATAAATTAGATTTGTCAAAAAGTGCAGTATACAGGATATTGCATGGTATATACCACAATGCAATGTGCTTGAGTAGGGATGCACAATATATCGGCCACAATATCGGTATCTGGACGATAAATGATCATTTTTAATGTTAATGTAACAAGAACATTTAGCCGATATCTAAAAGACGATAAATAATGTATTATGTCCTTCAGCTGAGGCACTTTAGATGTGCACTGTTTAACATGATGCTTTTAAATTGCTTGAAATATGATTGAAATCACTTTAAAAAAGGACAATCCAGTTAAAGTGCAAAATGTGCTGCGCAAGTCTGTCATATCGGCTACACAACATTAAAATAAGAACATCGTAATTGTGTTTGTATCTTGACTTTTAATGGGAAGACTTTTTTATAATCAGGCTCTCAAAAATTGCCTAAAAATTTGGATTTAGATTTATCGGCCAATATATCGGTTCTCGGCTTTCAAATATAAAGAATTATCGAGAATTATCGGTATCACCCAAAGATTGTCATATCGGTGCATTCCTATGTCTCGAACCTTCCATTTCTGTTGTGATCAATCCTGTCTACTTTTTACTCATTTGATTATATTGGTAAAAAAAAAATATGCAAACTATATATAATTAATAAAATAGTAGACAGTGTACACAGTACATACTGCAGTATGCTAGATTTCATTCTGAAACGAGCCACTGTGTTTTCAAATGTGGTATTCAATACATTTTTCTACTTTATACGCATGTTATACAGGTTCGTTTACTGTAGTGTCATGTAGTACATGGATTCAGTCAGTATGTATGAGTGGAGTTAATGTACTCACCAACAGACCTGAGGAGAATTTCAAACACAATAGAGCAGATACATGCAGAAGACAAGTGAATACACTGCCAAACACGTTCGTTTAAGGCCCTTCATGCCAAGAATGACAACTGTGAAGAGAGTTATATCTATATTAGCGTCCACATCAGTGGACGAGAAATTGTCTGTGTTTCTGGCACAGTGCTGCAGTTCACATCAGCTTCGAGATCGGCTGGCCGAATGTTTAGCACTCATCAGCTGAAGACAAATTGTTTTGAAAGTGGTTCGCAACCTATTCATCCCTCTGTTATTACACTGCTATTCATTTTGAGAACGATATATATTTTTAGAACTATAATGTTAATAATTATCGCTCTTGGTGTGAACGGACCTTTAGTCTTTTCTGATCAATGCCTGATGTAATGTGATTAGAATTGTCTAAAGGATATCATGCCTAATACTCAATGTTGGTCAAAAACTGAAAATCTCACGCGGATATTTGCTCACTCTTTTATTTACTTGCGATCTCTTCTCTTTTGAGCATTTTAGAGCAGAAGAGTGACCAGTTAGTTGAAGCTTTGTAATGGGCTACTGGATTGTAATTTATAACAAAATGTATCAATATATCACAAATTGGATTTTGTGATAGTCCTCTGTTTAATTTATTATAACAAATATGATCTTCCCATTATTCCAATGTGGCCCACGTTGCAGTCGACAGGAATTGTGGGATGCCAGTGAATGCAGATGCAAAAGCAGAGCTTCGAAGAGGAGTGCAGACACTGGCCAAATCACTCATCAAGGCCTGGAAGGAAATTGCTGGGTACTGCATCTCCACTCACACCCGGGCATCTTAAACAAGACCTTTAGGACAAGTGTTACTCTTCTTTCAGAGTGAATGAAAATGATTGAGGAGGAGACTTGCTCTTATTATATTAAGGATGTTACAAGTTAACTTGTAATAGTGAATGCAATGAGTTTGTTTAATGTTAAAGCTGGATTGTGAATCTTCTTTCATGTAGATGGTTCTGAGGCTAAATCAGAGGAAAAGAGAAAGGCGGATCTCCTCTCCAGTCCTCGTCTTCTAAAGCTGCTGGATCCAGTGACTCCAGGTGTGTGGTATCTATTTTGTAAATGCATATAATGGATCTTATTGTGAACAATTCTATTGAAGCGGTGTTTTCACCTCTGAATAAAAGAATAAGCAGTAATTGCTACGTGAGAATTACTCAAGTACTAAAGTTCTGTGATTGCAAGGAAAAATGTCAGAACTGTGGGATATGTATACGCGTAATTGTGAGGAAAAATGTCAGAAATTGTGGGATATAAACTCATAATTATTAGGAAAAGAAGTCAACATTGCTGGATATGAACTCATAATTTTGAGAAAATTCAGAATTGAGGGATACAAAGTCATAATAGCAGGAAAAAATAATTTTGGTACAAACTGTAATTGGAGGAAAAAAGTCTGAATTGTGGGATATAAACTGGTAATTGCGAGAAAAGAAGTCAGAATTGTAAAGTATAAATTTGGCAATGCAAAAAAGAAAGTCGTAATTGTGAGAGAAAGATAAAGAATTGCGAGATATAAACTTGGAGCTGCGAGAAAGTCAGAATTGCGAGGTTATATCTCGCAATTGTGAGGAAAAAGTCCAAATTGTGAAATAAAATGATATTTTACCATTTTTATTCCAGTGGCGGAAATAATCTTCCATACAATTAATCTGTGCATGTTTCATAAAAAAAAAAAAAAAATAAGTTAATCTTCAAGCTACTTGTCACCAGTGGTTGATTGAATCTGGATTTTCTGATGGCCAATATATACAGCCAAATGTGGAAAAATTAAACATTATTCTTTAGATAGCAACTTCTTAATCCTATTATAGTAATTGTGGCAAATAAAGTAACGTTTTACAAAACTGAAATGTTTCCTCTTGTTAACTAGTGGCAAACAGAGACTCCAAAAACTCCCACCACCCCAGTGACCCCAAAATCGACCTCCTTCCCCTGCACCCGCTCACCGACAGACAGCGTGCGACACTAAATGCCGAGAGCTGCTGGTGGCGGCCCTGACAGACTGACTGGTAAGCCATGAACAAATTAAGCTAAGTAACTGTACAATCATTTTACTCAATTATAAATGAAAAAAGTTCGACTGCACTTAAACAAAGTTACATGAAACTCTAACTGTGAAATTAAGTTAAACCATTTGAATGTAATGGTTTAACTCAATTCAAGTCAAATTTCAGCTACACAGGGTATTTGAATAGAGTTTTAGTTATTTAATATTTCAGAAATGTAGATTTCTAATATAATTATTTTTTTTAGTGAAAGTCAAATACAACATGTTCACATTTGCCGTAAATATTGGTTTTGACACTTACAAAATGGTTATAGCATAAAATGACGCAACTCATTAGGTCCTACTATGTGGATGAATTACTATAGATTTATTTATGAGTTATATATAATACATTTTTTTATTTATATATAAGTAATTTTATTATATTATGTCCTGGTTTTACTGATGGAGCCAGTAGATTACGCCTGGATTATTATGCTTTTTCTGAATATTACTTGTTGTGCAGTGTGTAATATAGCTGTTTGTGAATGTGAAAGATTTGAAAAGTTTTAAAGATCAAAGTGCATGAGGAATAGAGTTTATTGTCTCCCTAATAGAAATAATCAGTTCTAAACTGGTGAAACAAGTCATCAGCAATTCCAGAGGTCTTACTTCCTGTTGACACCTACATGCTAACAATGTAACAAATTAGCATAATGCCAGCCTATGGTCTTCATTGGCTGCCTGCGAATATTAGACGTCCTCAAACACTGTAGTTGTAACTGAGAGCTGTAAGAGTTTGGATTGTGTCACGACAAGCCAAGAAGATGCTGTTTTCGAGTGCTGCAAATCCACTTTGGGATGGAGGTTTCAACAACAGAGATGAGGATTCGAAGTTGGGATTAATGTGGAAAAACCAGCCCGACCGTAACAGTTTGTATCAAGCGCAGAGGAAGCTGCTGAAATTCAGATAATAAGTGTTTCTTTTCTGACACGTGCTTGCAAAGCAGTAGACCAATCACAGCAGATCTGGTAGCCATCTGTCAGGGGACCCATGTCCAGGAGTTACCTCCGATACAAAATTAGAAACAATAGCTGGGTTTCAGTCACGTGATTATGGTGACATGCGAAATTCAGATGGAGGGCGGGGAGTGAAGAGCGCAATGGACGAGATGGAGGAAAGTCTGTACCTACTACTTTACACGCTATTACAAGAGAAAGATATAAACAAAAAATCAAACATATGTTGGACGTGATCCTTACGTTATGAAAAGAAGCGATTTTTCAACTGAATTGAATATTTTCCTGTCATCGAAGGCGGTAGATATCAGCAACTACCTTCGTCTTACAGACATACTTTGACTTTACAAAGTTCGGAAACGTTACACGTTACACAAACATAGCCACTTAAGTCGTATTAACTCAACTTTGACCAAGTGATCACTACACACACAGGCATTTTCCCATTCGGCTCCTCCCAACCACAGACGTAGGTTTGCGCCATGGCAACGCAGTGGCGTGACGTCAAATGAAAACAAGCTATTAA
Organism: Hybognathus amarus; assembly: GCA_030378365.1. Lineage (NCBI taxonomy): Eukaryota > Metazoa > Chordata > Actinopteri > Cypriniformes > Leuciscidae > Hybognathus > Hybognathus amarus. The sequence continues at coordinate 29,547 of JAQIUQ010002042.1, forward strand.
AATGACATAATAGGGGCATGTTAAAGTTGGCATAAAATCAAATTTGACAAATCTTCTTTTTATATGTAAGTATTGTAGTGTTTATTAAATGAATTAATCGATGCACTTCAGTATTTTTTAAAAATTCATGTACCCTTGAAATCTTTAATCAAATACATTACCCTTCCCTCCCCATCAAAACGACCTCTCTCTCTTTTGGTCACGTGGAATGGCAAAAGGGTGCGGCCAGATTCGATGAGGGTGTGGCTGTCAGTGCACCGCCTCTCAGAGTCGCATTTCAAATTAGACCATCCCACAATCCAATCAATTACCGAAGGATGAAATCAAGTCCTGCCCTACTTTTTTTCTAATTTTAGAAGACGTTTCACTTGGATATACGTCACGACAAGGAAAAAAAGACAATTTCAACTTCCGTTTCACGCCGACTTTAAGCATAAACTTGTTTTACATTTTAAGGACAGTTATTCTTTGTATATATTTCTCAGGTGATCACCAGACAATTCGGAGCAGACTGTGAACACCTGGCAGCACAGATTGAAGATTATATCCTTGAAAAATGCACTGACCCCAAACTTTTATTTTGAAATACACAAAAACTGAATAGATAAAGATGCATTTTGCCTGAAAATTGTGTAGTTCTACCCATCTACCAGCAGGGGTTGTGATAATCAGCCAAACATTGACCTATTACTCCAAACAATGTTTTGATTGCTCAACACTTTTCTTTTGAAAGCCGCAACAATGGGTTTACTTGCAGTAGTCTCTGCATATGTATATAAATATTTGAAATATATGAAAAATTGCTTGCTTCCCGTTAAAAGGAGAAAGTAAAATGACGACTTAGTGCTTCCTTGACTGGACTTCAGTGGCACACGTATCTACCAGGAGTTTAAATCCACTGACATAAAGTACAAGACCAGACTGAGGAGTCGCATTTCCAACCTCAAGGACCAGAAAAACCCAGACTTACGCCGGAACGTCTTGTGTGGCAACATCTCGCCTGACCGCATCGCCAGTATGACAGCAGAGGTACGTCTGGATCTGATTTTGGCTTGACAATTGACATAATCAAGTCCTGCCCTAGATTTCTTTTCTGGTTCGATTGTTTTCACTCCAATATAAGTCACAATAGCAAAGAAAAGACGATCTGCCATTTAAGGTCTAGTAAACTGCAGCTTCTCAGCATTTTTGTGTAAATTGCGTGTTTGACAGGAGATGGCAAGCGCAGAGCTGAAAGAGATCAGGAAAGCGCTGACTAAGGAGTCCATTCGAGAGCATCAGCTCTCCAAAGTGGGCGGCACGGAGACTGACATGTTCATCTGTGGAAAATGCAGGGGCAAGAACTGCACTTACACTCAGGTATGCTGTGAACAACTTCTCACAAGCTTTTAGGACTGTTTCATAACCAGAAGTGTTTTTACATCATTATAAAAAAACCCAGCTATCAATCTGAGCGTGACACCGCAGTAGGTTACACAAGTATTTGTACACAGAGGGTTAAGCCACGCTTTAAAAACGAAAATGGGGGTGGATCAAGTTTCTGAAACGCATAAAGCTCCACATTTCTGTGCTTTGATCCGTTTGCATGTCTGAAAAGAAGTTTGCAAGTGGGCTAAAGCTGCGTTGAAGCATGAAACAAGCAGGAATGTAACGCACAGTTTCTCCCCGCAGGTCCAGACACGCAGTGCAGATGAACCCATGACCACCTTCGTGCTGTGCAACGAGTGTGGAAACCGGTGGAAGGTAAGATTACCCTACACGCATTGCAGTATTCAGAGTAATCTGGGTTACTGAAGACCTAAAAACTGTCATATCCATTTATGCGACTGATAAACTTAAAGGGTTAGTTCACCCAAAATGAAAATTCTGTCAGTTGTTACTCACCCTCATGTTGTTTCAAATCGGGTAAGACTTTCGTTCATCTTCGGGACTTTGATTAAATCTGAGAGCTGGATCACTCCTCCATGGGCTTCTTAAGGGATTGAAACTGGCTGGCCCAAAAGTTATGAATGACATCGTTAAAATAGTCCGAGTGACTACAGTGGCTCAATCTTAAGTTTATCAAGCGGACGAGAATACTTTTGTGTGCAAAAAAACTAACAAAAATTGCTTCTGTGTTAATGTCGTTCATAACTTTTGTGCCGCCAGTTTCAGTCCCTTAAGAAGCCTATGGAGGAGTGATTCAGCTCTCAGATTTAATACAAAAAAATCTTAATTCGTGTTCTGAAGATGTACGTATTACGGGTTTGGAACAAGCAAGAGGGTGAGTAATTACAGAATTTTAATTTTGGGGTGAACTAACCCTTTTATGCCTTAATGTCGCCATATGGTGGCAGTATTTATTACTGTAGTCTAACCTTACAGTGGTACTTCATTCAAAGTTTTACCAGCATTACTGACTGCATAAATTGGCTATAAGGAAATTACCAATTTTAAGGAGAGTTTATATTTAAGTAGAAAAATGACAATTGAAAGATAAAATATAGAGAGGTGAATGGGGTTAGTTGTCACAGGGTTTATGTTCAGTAACTATCAGATCAGGAAGGAAAAGTATACACATGCTGGTGTTCCCTAGCAGATGTCAGTTTCAATCACCTGTTAAAGTACTTCAATATTTTACGTATATGAGTTTGTATTTCTATGACTTTTAACATTTTTATGTTTCATGACTAGTTTTGTCTTTAAAATTATGTTACAATTTTCGTAAAATCGAAAATGGAAGACTCCCATTGGCGCATGTTGTCACAAAACGTGTAAAAGCCACACTTAAAGTCTTTTTGTTAGGATTTCAAGGTGTGTGTGTTAGTATGTATCTGTATAGAAAGTGACTTTTTTTTAAGGTACACTGTAACTTTTGGCCCTCTAGTGGTTTAAAAACAAAATTGCATGCATTTTGCAGAAGAACATTGTTTTGGTTGTGCTCCTGCTCTGCAGATGAATATTATCCTACTGCTTATAGAATATTCACTACTTGGCTTGAAAGATATAACCAGTTTAGATGGAAAGGATCTCAAGCTGACTAGCTGAAAATTTTACTGTAGCTATGCCCATTTTTTTTTTTTCTAAATTAGTGAAAACATTGACATCATGCACATGCGTATTACATCTCCAGGCTATGTTTACACGGAAACGATCTGAAGAGAAAACGCAAAAGTGGCGTTGCGTTTATCACTTTTTATTCTACGTTTTAGACGAGTGTTATGGGTGGGAAATCCGTGCGCATATGGTGACGCAAAAGTGTGTGAAATTTGATGTAGTATGCACTCTAGGTGGTGATGTAAAGCACTGACACACAACAACACCAAGTCCGTGCGCGCTGCGTACAGCCTTCACTGTCAATCAGGACTTTTGCGTTTTTACCCTTTACACGGGAATGCAATGGTGAAGTGTTTTTAAGATTTCCACTCTGGAGGGTGGTTTCACTTTTTGCGTTTTTAAGCTTCAAAAAACGCCTTCACCGTGTAACGAAAGGCACATCCGATAAAATATCTTTACGCTTTGCACCCGCTATCTTTCTTGTGTAAACAGGGCCTCAGTCTATAGTCATTTCTTTAAAGTGACATCGCCACCTACTGGCCTGGCAGCAGATCACAGTGTTACTAGTCTTTTTGCAGATATCGTGTAAATGTAGGCACGTTTTACAGCGACTATCGCCTGTACGCAAAAAACGCAAAGGAAAAAAATGTCCTTTTTTCAGTACATATTTGTCATGTAATCGTACTATGAAAAATATACAAAGTGATTACTAGCCCCACTGTATACATAATAAATATTCAACATATCTGAAAAAGGTCTTAAATATCTTACAGTTCTGCTTTTTTGTTTTGGAGGTAAATGTTTTAAGGTAATGTTTTGATATTTAATATATTCCACTAGTTATTATTCTGGATTTACAGGGGTGAGGGAAAACATGTTTTGGATACTGTATTTATTGTCTTCTGTTTCTCTTTTCATAGTTTTGCTAAAGACGAAAGTGAGCAGGATTCTTCATATGAAGAGATGACCTGAATTCATAGTGAAAGGAACTGTTTTTTTTTCTTTTCAGGAAAAAAAAAATCTGATGTCTTTTTTTGATACATTCATTTCATAGCTTTGTAATATGAGTGTTGCTACTTCAAAAACCTGCTCTGTATTCTTTTTTTTATTTTTTACTGGTGTAATGTCATTGCCTTTCATGACACTGCCGATAACTTAGACTCAGTAAGTCAGCTGGCTTGTTCATTCTTGCTTTGCCTTTTGATATAGCGCTTGTGCCTTTTTTTATGAGTGCCAAGTAATTGCCGAACGAATTTGTACCCATTCCTACAATTTTTATGTTTGTTTGTTTGTTTTTGAACGTGTGCTTTTCATATGTATATGCAGTTTATGCACTTAGCAGATGATTTATTTAACCAAATTTTGAAAGTTGCTTTTCCAGAGTTTAGGAAGTCTTAAAGGATTACGGTTAATATTTAAGTCTTAATGTAGGCGGTAGTTTGCTTCTTGTAGACAGCCAGACAAAGAGAAAAACAGAATGTGGTACATGATTGAGGGTTCATATGTATTATATGAATGTGACTGTTTTTGCCTCAGTAAATTTGACTAGAAATATTTTGTGGATTGTTTTTACTTCACTTCATCCCTTCTGTGTGAAATGTCTATTTATGCAGCAGCAACATATCTTACATGCTCACAGCAGCGCGTCTGTTTATCAATACTTGCCCTGAAGCAGCAGCGATATAGTCTACCAACACCAAATACATTAACATTGCCATATTCAATAACTAAAAATAATTAAATACTAAAAATAAATTAACATAACATAAAAATAACTAAACGTATGCTAAAACTATTCAGAGAGTTGTCATGATTGAAATATTTTCAAATATTTAAAAAAATGTTGGCAAAGCTAAATTTTCAGTAGCCATTACTCTTTTTCAGTAATATTTCATATTATCCATGTTGAAACCTATTTTGAAATTCCAGTTTTGTGGAAAATATTATTTGTAGCATTAATAAATATATTTACAGTCAATAATGATTTGAAAATCCATTTTGATTTCATGCGTTCTTGCTAAAATGTATTAAAAATATTAAACTCCTTACTGACCCCAATCTTTTGCATGGTGGGGTGTCAAATATCAATGTCGATTGGAACTAATGATGTTTGACATTGTTTTTATGTTGATGTATCATTGATATACACTCACCGGCCACTTTATTAGGTACACCTGTCCAACTGCTCGTTAACACTTAATTTCTAAGCAGCCAATCACATGGCGGCAACTCAGTGCATGTAGACATGGTCAAGACAATCTCCTGCAGTTCAAACCGAGCATCAGTATGGGGAAGAAAGGTGATTTGAGTGACTTTGAACGTGGCATGATTGTTGGTGCCAGAAGGGCTGGTCTGAGTATTTCAGAAACTGCTAATCTACTGGGATTTTCACGCACAACCATCTCTAGGGTTTACAGAGAATGGTCCGAAAAGAAAAAACATCCAGTGAGCGGCAGTTCTGTGGGCGGAAATGCCTTGTTGATGCCAGAGGTCAGAGGAGAATGGCCAGACTGGTTCGAGCTGATAGAAGGGCAACAGTGACTCAAATAACCACCCGTTACAACCAAGGTGGGCAGAAGAGCATCTCTGAACGCACAGTACGTCGAACTTTGAGGCAGATGGGCTACAGCAGCAGAAGACCACACCGGGTGCCACTCCTTTCAGCTAAGAACAGGAAACAGGCTACAATTTGCACAAGCTCATCGAAATTGGACAATAGAAGATTGGAAAAACGTTGCCTGGTCTGATGAGTCTCGATTTCTGCTGCGACATTCGGATGGTAGGGTCAGAATTTGGCGTCTACAACATGAAAGCATGGATCCATCCTGCCTTGTATCAACGGTTCAGGCTGGTGGTGGTGGTGTCATGGTGTGGGGAATATTTTCTTGGCACTCTTTGGGCCCCTTGGTACCAATTGAGCATCGTTGGTACGCCACAGCCTACCTGAGTATTGTTGCTGACCATGTCCATCTTTTTATGACCACAATGTACCTAACTTCTGATGGCTACTTTCAGCAGGATAATGCGCCATGTCATAAAGCTGGAATCATCTCAGACTGGTTTCTTGAACATGACAATGAGTTCACTGTACTCAAATGGCCTCCACAGTCACCAGATCTCAATCCAATAGAGCATCTTTGGGATGTGGTGGAACGGAGAGATCCGCATCATGGATGTGCAGCCGACAAATCTGCGGCAACTGTGTGATGCCATCATGTCAATATGGACCAAACTCCCTGAGGAATGCTTCCAGCACCTTGTTGAATCTATGCCACGAAGAATTGAGGCAGTTCTGAAGGCAAAAGGGGGTCCAACCCGTTACTAGCATAGGGTACCTAATAAAGTGGCCGGTGAGTGTATGAGTTGCATGGGTCACATTTTGGAGCTCAATATCCCTTATCTGCATTGACTATACAGAAGACACTATGACATTTTCCGGAACGGAAAACAAATAATCAAATGGAGGTGAGTAAATGAATTTGAAGGTATTCTATTTTAGTCTGCTTCGTCTTTTTATTGTGCTTCTGATGTTTTCCACTAGAGGGAGCCGTCAGACAATACTCAGAGCAAACACTCAACAACTGTGTTCCACTGACATAATCCGTGTGATGTATTAACAAGATTATGATGTTTTAATCCAGTGTTTGATGTCATTGATCCTAAGGATCCTGGTTTTGAATGGAAGGGATCATGGAAAGTCTTCCTAAATAACAGCACATATGGGGTTAGTACCTGCCAGATCATTAAGAAAACAAAGCTTTGAATGTGTGATGGGTTGGAGAATAGGGTGAGAATCTCCCGCAACTGTCTCCACAGAGGGTGTTCGGGAGACAAAATAGCCCCCAGTCATGAGGGAATTAAAGGGTCACTAAACAAGCATTTAGATCTGCTGATTTCAAATGAATGGCTGGGCTATTTAAAATGCGAAGTGTGGAGGAAGTTTCCAGGCCTTTCAAGGGAGTAGTAAACCATGAATATATAGTCTGTAGGACCCAGCCTCAGGTGAAGAAAGAAAGGAGGATTGTAACATAGTCTTAATTTTACAATCCTCCTTTTCTAAAAAAATAAATAATTAGTTGTTCTCATTTCTCATCAAAAATGAGTAATGTGCAATGCTTTAATAAAGTAGCAACGACGACTTGATGCACAACAAATACCACAATGAAATCTGATTTGATCAGTTTATGCAAAGACTGTTCAGACTACAAATAACGGAAAGGCTTTTATTTTTAGATCTATAGTTTTCATGTTATTTTTTGTTTTGTTTTTTTTGTTTATTTTAAGTGATGTTCTGTTTTTGGCATTTTATCTTTTTAAATATTGCTATGCATTTTATTTATTTTTATCTCAGTTTTAAAGGTGCATTGTGCAATATTTCTGAGGATCTATTGACAGAAATGCAATATAAGATCCATAACTATAGCTACGTTCACACTGCAGGGCTTAATGCTCAATTCCGATTTTTTGAAAAATTAGATTTTTTTGCAAGGCCATTCACATTTCCAATTAAATGCGACCTTTTGTGATCTCCTGTGTGAACGTGAAATGACCCAGAAGTGACCCGCATGCGCAGAAGAGTACTCAACGGTCAACGACGTCACTTGTTGTTTGCGGAAGTAGCTAAATGGATGTCTTACAGTGGAGCTCGTTTAGCAATATTACACCGTGTCCTAACTACACGTGACGCGATAAAATTCCAGCGACTGCAAGAGTGTCTGTCCACACTAGACGTGACGCGACTGTGAGACGCCACACGTTTTGATCAAAAATCAGAACCATTCAGAACAGCGTGAAAGCACACTGCTGGCCCGCACTCGTATTGGAAATTGATATGGACATAATCAAATCAAGAAATAACATTATTAAAAATCCAAACATTAACAAAATATACTCACTGACTAATTTTGTTACGAAGTACAGTTGTATGTTTGCATAGAATTCATTTTGAACGCCATATTATATGATTTCAAAATCTGAGCTAAATTATCCGTTATCTTGTGGCACAGTGACCTATTTTTAACTAAAAATAAATAATGTGTACTCATAACCAGTGTAATTTCTTCATTCTGTCAGCTGCGACGTCGCAGAAATAGGAACCGTTTCTAAATTAGAAACTTCGCGTGTCGCCGTCGCGTCTGGTTAGGACAAAAACTCTGATTAACATGGAAAAAGATACCTTTTATCGCGTGTCGCGGCATCGTGTCGCATGTAGTTAGGACACGGTGTTAAAGTTATTTTCACAACAGAGCCAGCACACTTACAATCTTCTCGTTTTAAGAAGAAAATTAAACAGAGAAGCGTGTGGGTGCGGAGTCGCAGCTAGGAGTGGTGGGATACTGATGTGAGTGGCTTCACTGATAGAGAATTCATCAGTAACTTCCAAATGACCAGATCCACCTTCGATTATGTTTGTGAGCGCCTCCGATCAACTCTGTCACGGGAAGAGACGTCTGTGGCGGCCCATAACAGTGCAGAAACGCGTTGGAGTTGGCGTGTATCGGCGAGCTACAGGTGCGTGCAATGAGGTGCGTGTCGGATATATGTGACCTGGTCGTTCAGATTGCAGTCGCATTTCAAAAGATCGGATACATATTGGATTTGGACCACATACCCAAGTGGCCTGGGTCGCATTTGAAAAGATCGGATCTGTGTCGTTCAGACTATCATGAAAAAATCAGATACAGGTCGCATATGGGCAAAAAAATCGGAATTAGGTCGTTTCAGCCTGCAGTGTGAACGTAGCGTTCGGTCGGTGGTGTGTAAAGACCTTACTCAATAAACCATTATGTTTTTATTACCTTAGAATGAGACATTTATATCTACATATTAACCGCTTGCACCCCCTTCTATTAAGGTCGACATATTGTGACATCATGTTTCTACCGTAGCCGACAGTGAACATTGCTACACAGGGCTTGACATTAACTTTTTCTTACATTTATGTTTCACTTGTCCATGCACAAGTCACTTGTCCGGGTAAATATTTGTTTTTATCTTGGGCTTTGTTTTTATCTAATTTTATCTAGGGCTGCACGATTTGGGGAAAATGTCATATTGCGAATATTGAGGTCAATATTGCGGTTGTGATATGCGATTGCGATATAATAAACAAATGGTTTCATGAGTCAACTTGTTTGGTTCTAAACCAAATGCACACACAGATTAGTGATAATTCTGAAATTAGCAATAACAACTAAATGATTGATAACACCTATAATGATCAATAAGCCATTGATGTCTGGATAAAAATTAACTGTCTAACAGGTAAGACATACAGAAATTGAATAAAGTTATCAACTTGTGTTCGTTTCAAAACGGTAAAATTAAATCTGTAAAATAGACGTAACGAGTGACGCATAACGTGAAGTAACATGGCATTTTATTTTGTTTGAAATTTAACTTGTCCGGTCGGACAACTAATTTTCTCTTCTACTTGTCCTACAAAAAATCCACTTGTCCCGGACAAGTGGACAAGCCTTAATGTTAGAGCCCTGCTACAGAGTGCGTTTCATTCAAACCTTGAAAGAGGAACTCGCAAATCCACTCTTCAAAAAATGAGAATTGCAAAATTGGAAAAACAATGCCACAGTTACTATGCGTTCACACCGCTGCCGGCGAGAGCGTCAAAGTAGCCGGAAGTCATTCATTTTCAATGAGAGCCAGCGGCGAGCTCCGGCGAGGACGGTGAGAGCGGCGAGGAAAGTTGAAATCAGTTCAACTTTATGGTAATGAGCAATGACGACGGTTCTGCGGCAACCAGTCGGTATGTAGAAGTGTTTTGTTTGAGAGAATTCCAGAGAACGCAGTCCTGTAAAGTTTGGTTCCGGCCACATTCAGTTCCCAAGCAAAATAGAGGAGGTTGATCATTTGAATTTGATAAGAGGGCGTGCAACACTATTTATAGGCAAGATTTTCGTGATAGAACACCTTTTCTAATATGCTTTTAATATGTTTATTTCGTTAGCAAACATGTCAATATAATTTTAAAGTTATTTCCATTCGATCAATTTTCTGCAAAATTAACGACCGACATGCTTGTTGGCTTTGTGGCCCCTTTAAATACCATTTTAAAAAAGATCTCGCCTTCGATCTAAGTCAGAGCATCAGAGCGTCCACAAATCTTTCCACGGAGTCGTTGACAGAGCAGCAGAGCGAATTTTGCCGCTCTCGCCGGTGGCGGTGTGAACGTACGGTTAGGCTACCATTAGTATCACCGTGTATCAAGCGGCTCCGGAATTTCATATAATAGGCGTTTCTTTTCTGACACATGCTGCAATCAGTAGACCAATCAAAGACTGGGCCATCAGACCAATCAGAGCAGAGGAAGCTCTTTGAACAAACTTCTTTTTCAGACTGTGAGAAATGAGGTGATGCCATAGACAGTAAAAGAAATGGACACAGCGACCCCGTTGATTTCAACGGAGAGAGTTGAAGCTCAACATGGGCACTCACTTCCTGATAGCCAAGCGTTCTGCGCAGGCTCAAACTGAGCTTGACGACGTAGATGTCACGTGAGCAAACTGACTGACTTATAGTAGTTGTGCCTAGGCAAATTTTAATCGTGCACAGAGACAGCGAAGCGCAACCTGGAGCAACTTTTGGTAAGTATTCTGATTAGTTATTTTGTCATTTTGCTTAGATGCCATGGGCTGACTTTAGACAGTAAAATATTGCCTGCGAGGCTGTGCGAGCTTTTCTTCCTGTCTATTAGTGATGTATGCCACTTTTACGTGGTCTCGGTCTTGTCACGGCCTCGACGGTCTTTGGTCTTGGTCTCGGACCTCTCGGTCTTGTCTTTGTCTCGCTGTCTCAGACCGACGGGGGATTTATCAATACAATAGTGGAGGCTAAACGCACGTAAACGCCGTTTACTCACCTCCCAATATTCGGAAATAGCGTTTACCCAGTTTATTCACCTCTAAATTGTGTTTATCCACCTCTAAATATCCTGTAATTCCTAAGACATTTTAAATTAAGCTTAAGTCGTTTTAGTTTCATATTGTTCAGTGTTAGTTTCAGGTTGTTAAACCTAAGACGAACTCTATCATATTGCGCTGCATTACTGTCAGTGATGTTGACTATTACTGACGGTAATTTGCACTGTTGCGCTCGTCGCAGCCTCTCGAGCAGAAATCTACACAAATGAGCGCTGCGGCTGCACACACACTCAGTTAACAACAAACTGATACTGCCTATAAAAATCGAAATGTGGAGTTTTTATATTTTTTCTGAACACCATCACGATTGAAAATGTGACATTGAGTTCCTACAACAGTTCAATAAACAGTTAAAACAAATCACTTACATTTTAGATGCAATATTGGCTGTTTGTGTTCTGTTTCAGCAGCGAAAATAGTTCCAAACAAAAATCAGAGAACCACAGCGCATGTCTTAGGAACCCTCAACATGTTTTCATTACTGAATGATTCAGCATTTTGAACAAATCGATTGAGCCAAAGATTCAATGACCCATTCATAAACATCGGTCTCTTTCTTGAATGATCCGTTTGAACGAATCGTTTGAATGAATGAATCAATGACTCACTCATTAAGACGGTCACCTGCCACCACCTACTGGTGGTTTAGTGTTATGTTTAAAAGTAGTATCATTCTTTCCAACGTTTCTTATATGTAAATTGAAATCAATTTCATAACATTATTTTATGCTATCAATTATCAATTGCTACACATAGTTAATCTCACCCAGTCTGAAAAACATTTACAGTGAGCGCACAGTCACACACATGACATGGTCTGTCTCTGTATTGTTCTGACTGTGTAGTTGAAGTAATACCGTCTAAGTTATAAGTTATTGCTTAGCTTCAAAATTAGTCTTTTTTCCCCTCTGGTCTCAACTTGGTCTTGGTCTCTAACTTGGTCTGTCTTGTCTTGGTAGTGTCTTGGTCTTCGGTTTAGGCGGTCTTGACTACAAGTCTACTGTCTATACGGTAATTCTCTACTGTGCGACGGACAGTCGAGTAGTTATGACGCAATTTTTAGCCTATTTTTACAAGAACGGCTTCTACGTGGCCATAACGTAACACACAAAGTAACGCAGCCTTTTATACATTGTCGTGTTTCTTTAGAAATAAATAATAGATAAATGGAGTCTTTGGACGCCTCAGATGTAAAGTTATTCGCTGTCAAAGTGACGCCAAAATGAATGGGAGTCAATGGGATGCTAACAGCAGGTGATAGTACAGGCGGCCCCGGAGGCAGCTTCAACTTCCGGCTGATGATAGCGTTCCTTTAAAAATAGCATAATAGGTGCATTTAAAAAAGAAAAGAAAAAAGAAACACGGATGGATCGTTTACAATTGCCTAATTTAAATGAATTTACAAAATATGTTTAAAATATATTTCGTGTCAACTTCAAACAGGCTACACAGAGCGAGTTTCTCATTTATTGTTCTATTAACGGTCTGTTACACCACCTTTTATGTAACTTATCTGTTTTAATGAGTGTTTCCTGAAGAGTTAACTTACTCATTTCTGTCCAGATGATGGGTCACTCTCTTTATCACCGGCAGATTCATGTTGGAAAGGCAGCTTGCCTCATGTTCAACTCCAGGAATGTTTGTGGAACTTGAAGGGGGAGGGAAAAATGTCTCTGTGTTGGTATTTCCGTCTCGCATTTTTAGCCATTTTTTTCCCTACTAAAATACATTCAAACTTTATCCGACACAGATGTTTGAATATGTGCAAGAGGCACATTAACTGTTTCAGTCAGCGGTCACTTACACGACAGAAGCGGAGTGTGTACTGTTAGAGCCGCCTGACTGATATCCGTGTTTGTTTTGGCAATATGACATATTTCCTATGCTCAGCGATGGCAGCGAGCGAGAACGATAAAGCCTGAGAAAATCCCTGGGCATTTAAGGATGCTGACTTGGCATTTCACACTGGTTTCGATACTGAAGGCTATGCGGTCACGGTTAGCCCATAGAGTTGAAAGGATCAAGTCAACACAATAATGAGACATGTGACGTGTAACTAACTGACAGTAACGCGAGGAAGACAGTCTAGAGCTCTTAATGCTATAGCCTACAAAAAAATCACAAACATCCCAGTCAACTTCCTTAAAGTAAAACCAGATGTGCAGAAGGGGGTCAAGTTAAGTATAAATACTATTTAGAGGGATAGCCTACAGTAGATCATATTACTTTATATGGTCTTTTCACGTTTAAAATTAAGCAGAAGTGATTCTGCAGCCTGGGTTACTCTCATATACTTGAGGTTAGTGACTATAGGTATAATTTGGACTTGTTTTTTAATGGATCATTGTAGTTTTCTATTGCTATGATGTCATGTGAGTGACAGGTTGACGAATCATCAGAGAACAGATTAGGGGAAGTAGTTTTGATTAAACATTGCAAGTAAATTAATAATAATAATAATAATAATAATATGCACTGATCAATACTTTATAATAAATACTGCAATATTCTGAAGAAGAAAAAGAAAGTCAGTTTAGATTTGTATAGTGACTTTAAGCAGTTAAGGGTTCAGTACAGTTTGAAAAGCCCTTCTGGAGGCTGCAGTAAAATTAAATCTCTTGGCAAGCTGTAAATTAATAACACAAACATATTTATTATTAACAGTATAGTCATATCCTCTCTTTAAAAAACATTAAAAAAATCTGCAATCAAGTTAAAAGTTATGGAATATTACAGACGGGTCGTTGATTAAATCATCTCCGGCAATGAGCTGGCCTGGGATAAAAGGGACCTCAATTCTGCCCCAACCAAAACCTGAAGAGGGCGTCCTACTACGCCACCCAAGGGTGAGGGGAGGTTACACAGTAATGGTCACAGACTTTGGGAAACAAACTAATTGGTCCAGAAATCCATAAACATACTCTTTAAAACATAACTTGATTTATTTTAATACAAAATATAATGATAATGTCAATAAATAAGTGTCCATAGAAGTCCATGAGTCAGGGACCGATCCCAATGCTGTATGCCATGGCACTGCAAATCTCGTGAGAATACACGCCAAAGAGAAAACCTCACAGAGTGACCGGAGAGAACGTAAGAAAGAGTGAGGGAAGGCCCAAATGGGATGCCAAGACTAGCGTGTGAGGTGACAACAAAACCAAAACATATTGTAACAAAGTGACCACTTGATGATGGCGTGAATGCAGATGATGCATCAGTTATTGACAGACTCACTCCTCCACACAAATGTCCTAGTTTGAGACTGTTAGAAGGCTAGGTTAATTTTGGCACCTTAAAGAAATTTATGTAAACATAAGCAGCTCTAGGTCACAGTCTCTGTCTCCAATCAAATACAAGTATGTGAAAGTCTGTCTGTTCTGTGCAGCTGTCAAAAGAACACGAGGACAAATGCTAGTGAGCGATACAACAGATTCAAACACTCCATGTTGAGATGCATTCAGTTTGCGCTCTTTCTATATGCATGGAATATGGGAACCATATTGGTTATTGGCAGATAGAAATTTAAGATTCTCCTATTTTTACATGTATAGACAAAAACATTATTAGGCCTGAATTTGCATTAATTGCACGTAAAATGTACATCCATTCGGTCAACGCAGTTTTAACATAAACTATCAAACTTAGATGTGATGCATATTTCTCAGTCATAAATCAAACAGGTAAGACATCTGTAATACTAATGGTAGTTAATGCAATTTAAATACACAATAACCAGGTTTACACATTTATAGTCAATAAATCCAGTTTGTTTCAATCTGATACATATGAACTAATTTAATATGCTTGTTCCACAGCTAGCCATATGTTAACCATGTTAATATTTTAATGGAATAAATGTATTTGGTTTCACAATTAACAGACATATGCAGATTATAAGCAATTTAAATAAATGCATTTTGTAAATGAGTATTTAAATTAAATTAAATGGATGCAATTATTTCAGTGCAGTTACATTTACTGTATGCATAACTGACAAATATGCATCACAGTCATTATTTTTTATTTAGTTGAAAATGTGTAATCCAAATGGGATGGAAATTTTAAATGCAATTCAATTACATAAATCTTAAAAGTGTGCCCTTTTTTAGTGTAGATTCATCTTTAAAAATACTAATAATTACATATCACTGATTAAATGTTATCTTTGGCACCAATGATCAAATATCCATAAATAAATATATAGGATGCATTTTATACTCTATACTATAATTAATTATACTCTATTTTATAATTCTAATCTTTTTATTTTGACATAGTATGGAATTGTAATATCAGCCATGGGAACGTTAAATCTGTTGCATCGCATTTGGTTACAAAGCGTTCACACTGACAGTGATTTGCAAAGCAATCTGAATTAACTTTCAATGTGACTTGGCAATTTGAGTTGACGTGAGTGACAGTTTAACATTATGCAAAAATGACCAGTGACAACCAGGAGTGAACAGTGGCGCTCATTTGATCAGCTAGATCCAGTACAGTAAAGTGACCTCTAAACCGCTTTCAGTGTGAACGCAAAGTGCAAGTGATGTGAAATTTTAAGAGGTCCACCAGTAAGCTTCCCTCATTGAGCGTGTCTTTAAAGAGCTTTGTGTAACTGAATATCCCTGTGTAATTGAGTTTTCGCTGTCAAAGGCCGCAATGACATTGACATCTCTTCTCCTATTGTCTTGAGTTAACTTTTACCACACACACATACACACACTCTCTCTCTCTCTGGCTTAAGTTAGACTGGTCACATCATGTCGGACAATAAGAGCAATAATAATAATATATATATGTTCATTTATAACACACATATTTTACACACATATTCCAAAATGTACATCTTCATGCACAACTGATGGAAGAAAAAAAGGCATCAGTCATTTTTTTTGGTACTACAGTACAATACGTTCCTCTAAATTTACACACGACTCTTGAAATATCACCACTAGAGTCCTTAATTCAATATACATTTATTTTCTGTAAGTATATATTTACAAAGAACCAAATCCTGAAAGTACCAGGCGGATGTGGATGATTTACCTCATTTCAATGTGAAATGAAAGATCTCATATTAAGACTTATTTGCTCAAACCAAAAGAACAGGGGAAATTTTCAGATCAGTGCTGATATAAAAAGACCAACTCTATAACAAAACTCTATTATTGTGGACCCACTCGCACAGTACTGGTTGGTTTCATATTCACATTATGAAATATTTAATGATGCATACGTTTGGAGTGGTCTCACAGCTCACAGTGTTAACATCAATCAAATCGGTTACTCTCCAATAGTCTGACTATTTTCTTAAAGGGTTAGTTCACACAAAAATGAAAGTCTGTCCTTACTCAGCCTCATGTCGTTCAAACCCCTAAGAGTCTCGTTCATCTTCGGAACACAAACGAAGATCATCTTTTTAATGATATCCGAGAGCTTTCTGTTTCTCTATTGACAGCTACGCAACTGACACGTTGACGCTTCAACAAGTTCATAAAACGATTGTAAAACTAATCGATATGCATTGAGCAGTTTAGTCCAAATATTTCGATGAGACGCGTTTACTAATACGCTGAACAGATTTAATTTTGCCTTTTATACACATATAAATCACATATTCATCAACTCACACATCAGTTATCATAAACAGAAGCTTAAGAATGTTTGCTTGATGTTGAGAGAAGTGAATGAGGTTCATTCTCGTGTGTTACAGACTGATCTCATGAAGTAGTGTGTGTATTAGAGCCAGACCGATATATCGCAGACCGATGTTATCGGCCGATATTAGGCATTTTCCAAAATATCGGTATCGGCAGTTATAATGGCCATTAAATGAATATTTCAGAAATAAAATAAAAACGGATGAAAACACGCTCTAACCATGTCATGAGTGTTGGAGTTGTATAGTTTGTCCACCAGAGGGCACTCTACACCATCCCTGTTAGCAACACTCGTTGAGTTGGTCACGATACATACATTACTTGAATAACAATTAAAAGAACATCCCCATCCGTTCTCTTAACTCGAATAAGCATGACAAAATTTGTGACTATCATGTCCAGTTTTGCTGCTGTTAAATAAGCTGAGAGTGAAGCGGAATTAGCTAGTAATAGTTACGCTACATTGTTACAGTGTAGTTGACTGACTGTCCTTTTAACTTGTGACCATGTGACTGAAGTATTTCTTTAATAGCGCGTGACCGTTATAGCAATGAGTCGTATCATCTCTCCTTGGACTGTTATATTGAAAATGTATGTTTTACAATATGCAGTATGATGTTATCCATTGCTATATTATGGCTCATCATAGACTAGCGAACCACAAAGCTAGCTAATGCCACTATCATCAGTCTGTTCTATTGTGAAAATAAAAACAAAGTTTCTTTTAAAATGCATTATCATATTATTTTAGTTAAAACTCATAAATAATTGCAAATAACTAATGTTAGGGAAATATGTTAATGTTTTGTTGCGCGTTTCTGAAAAAAAAAAAAAAATATCGGCCAATATATCGGATTTTAAAACCCAAAAATATTTGTATCGGTATCGGCCTTCAAAATCTTTTATCGGTCTAGCTCTAGTGTGTATGACACGCCAATTCGTATTTCCATTTTTGGTGTGCCATCAACACGCATAATCACTTTTCAGCGTGTTTATGAACGCCGTTGACTTAACGTTATTACTGTATATATAGATATATGATTTACCTCAACCCCGTCCCTAAACCTACCCGTCACTGGGGTTAATGGCATTTATGACTGTTCCCCTACCATCCTAGGAAAGAAAAAGATCGCTCCCCAGATGTAGATGTACATTTTGCTTTGTTTCGCTCGGACATTTGACGGCGTGTACAGACACGCGGAATGACGCGGACGTTAATAGACTGCATACACGCAGATAGCTCAAAATGCGTGGAGATAACACGCCACTTGACTCAAAAGTGCCGTGTATGTTTACGCAAAAGTCATGATGTCATGTTGTGTGTTAAGGCCTGTTCACACCGGGACGAATTTCGCGTGCGTTATTCACTGACGTTTAACGCCTCATGACTAAACAAAGGGCGCCAATGTGAGTGTTCACACCGTACGCGTAAAAGCGTCATTTATTTTTAAACGCCTCGGGTTCATTATTTTTAGTTTGACGCGCCACGTCAAAAACTATCTGACCAAGGAGATTGGTGCTTTTGCTCACATGTTTGGAGCTTCTGAAGATACAGTAAAACACAACTTGGGGACGCTCAAACACAAAACGGTCTTGCCGAGCACACATATGCAACGGTGAAGAAGATATACGCGTCACCGTCTACACAGCCAGGAAGAAATAAGATGAGGAAAATGCAAGGCAAGATGAATGAAGAGCTGCTGTTCTCGTTGGTGCTAGAACATAAAGAACTATATGACAAATGCGACTACGACTACAAACATCTTGATAAAAGAGAACTGTTATGGAGTGGTATTGCAAAGCAAATTGGCGCCATCTAATGTCAGAGAATGAATTTGCATGTTGACTTGGCTCATTGTCAGCGAAAATCGCTTTGGTGTGAACACAAAAAACGCGTTGAAAAACACTGGCGAATAACACGCGCTGATATTCGTCCCGGTGTGTACGGGCTTTTATGCAGCACGTTTGAGCTTCAACAAGAACCAATGTGCATCAAGCAGGTTCGGTTGAGCTTCTGTTTATGTTCACTGATCACTTTATAGGGATACTCCACTGTTTTTGGAAATCCCCAAGTTGTACAGTTGAGTTTTACCGTTTTTTAATCCATTCAGCCGATTTTCTAATATTTAATATTCTGATAAAAAATATCAGTAACCAGCCGGTTTCTGGTCTCAATGACTTCCATAGTAGGAAATAAATATACTATGGTAGTCAATGAGACCAGAAACTTTCTGGTTACTGATATTCTTCTAAATATCAGAAAATCGTCTGAATGGATTTGAAAACGGTAAAACTCAACTGTTTAACTCTGGGGGAAGTGGTAAAATGAGCCTATTTCAAAAAAAAAAAGTGGAGTATCCCTTTAAATGTGAACAAAAGTCTAAATTCATTTAAATCTGTTTATCATATTAAGAAATAAATATTGTCTCTTCAGAAAATGTGGTCTAAACCCCTCAATTCATATGTATTATTTTAGTTTTCCAATCTCTTTATGAACTTTTCAAAGCATCAAAGTGGTAGTTGTGCAGCCCTCAATGGAGGGACATAAATCTCTCTCAGATTTCATTAAACAGATGATGAACAGAAGTCTTATGGGTTTGGAACGGCATGAGGGTGAGTAACTGATGAACAAAATTTCATTTTAGGGTGAACTATCCTTTAATATCAAGTGGGTTCAGAGGCTGTTGAAGGCATCTGTAAAAGAAATGAGTTTAAGTACAAGTGCAGATGCAATACTGAGCATTAAACTGGACCAGTGAAATCAATGAGGAATGGAGATAATTTTAAAATGGATTTTACAGCAGCTGATGGCTTCTTTTTTTAAAAGGTTTCTGTACAATACTATAAAATACTTTTTCTTGTTCTGACACATAAGAGATATTCTCCTTAAAATGTACATTGTGTGAAAAACAGACAAAGTGGGTGACAAACAAATGCATTATTCGCTATTATTTTACCAACTTATTATATTATTTATGAACTTTCATTACAACGACATAAATTGGGGATTAAATAACAGCATTTAATTTGCCATCATTTTAGAAAGTTGTTTTAGAGGTAGAACAACTTTTAACATTTACCAAGACAAACTATTTTCTGTGGAAAAATGTGCACTGACTATTAAAAGTAGTTAAATAAAGTTATTTTCGATTTTATGTTGACTAAGAGAAGGCAGGAACATTGAGAAACTTGTGAGAGACTTGTGATTTCACACTTGAACACAGAGAAACAGCGCGATTGAGCACTCACCACTAACAGTTTGCTCGGTATGGCGTATATGTTCCAGGTTTTCTTTCATTTTTTCAAAAAAATCAAATCAGGTCACAGTTTAACAAAATAAATAACATTAAAAAACTATTTTTAATACGTGAGTGACCAGTCTAATTAAGACAATGGCATTCTCTCATCTCTGTCATGTTTGTTTTATTTAATATCTCTAAAATGGTGTTCCTCTCTCTCCTATGTTGTTAAAGGAGTAGTTCACTTTTAAAAATCTTTTGCTGATAATTTACTCACCCCCATGTCATCCAAGATGTCCATGTCTTTCTTTCTTCAGTCGAAAAGAAATTAAGGTTTTTGATGAAAACATTCCAGGATTTTCTGCATATAATGGACTTCAATGGGAACCAAACGGTTCAGTTCCAAATGAGAGTTTCAGTGCAGCTTCAAAGGGCTTTGAACGACACCAGACGATGAATAAGGGTCTTATCTAGCGAAACTATCGGCCACTTAAAAATAAATAAAAATGCTCACCTTGCTCTGTTCTGTGATGACGTTGTGACTCTCCTGTTCAAAATCGTTGATCAAAATTAACAAGTCGAGTCAAATTTTTCGAGTCATGACACGAAGGGTCCTAGATAAGAGCCCTATTCATCGTCTGGTGTCGTTTAAAGCGCTTTGAAGCTGCACTGAAACTCTCATTTGGACCTTGAACCATTTGGTTCCCATTGAAGTCCATTATATGGAGAAAATCCTGGACTGTTTTCATCAAAAACCTTAATTTCTTTTCGACTGAAGAAAGAAAGACATGGACATCTTGGGTGACATGGTGGTGAGTAAATTATCAGCAAAATATCTTTTTTAAAAGTGAACTACTCCTTTAAGTTGTTATCTGTTCTTTCAAATAAACAGGCCCAAAAGAAATCTGAAACATAATTTAAGTTGATAATGTTTTCAGCTAACAGTATGAGTTCAGTACACTTTAAAAAAAATCATATTTAAATTAATTCTGCAGATTTTCCCTGAAAGTTAGAGCAGAAAATCCGGAAAGTTACGGAGATTCCGTCTGGGCCTGGAAATTGATTTGCTTTCAAAACAGTGTGTGGATATTTTGTACCTATTTGTTTAGCACCTGGAAAAAGTGCTGTCCCTCTCTTTTACGATGCCACCAATCACCTCTAGACCCCTCGCCTCAAAGAGCCAATCAGAGCACAGAGACAGTGGACAGGTCAGGGTGAAGAGAGAAGAGCAGATCGGTCATGCCACTCCAGTGTATGTTATTGCAGAGGCCCTCTCAGCTCTCTTCAACTAGAGACGTCAGGAGATACAAGTAGTGAAGCATGTTTGCTTGAAAAAAAAAAGAAAAAAGATTGCTATGAAAATCAGTAGTTGATGCTGGAACGAGGGGAGGAAATAGAGGATTGGAAAAAATGAAAACTGCATTTTCAACCCTGTGTCTTCCAGTTTCAGTTTGTGCAGGTTCAGAAGAAATGTGGGATTCTCTCAAAAATGAGAGAGGAACATGGACCGAGCAAAAAAAAAAACTGATAATCCGACTGTGATGACACGAAAAGGAGTATTTTCTCCTCGAGTGGTTGTGCAATGAGCGAGACGGAGAGAGATGGGATGGAGAGAATGAGAGAAAGAGGTGGGGGTCGGGGTCTATGACTCAGACGAGGAGCGCGACCCCCCTGCACCAGTGATCTGTAGACGGAGGAGTTGAGGAATCGTGGGTAGGAGTCTCTGTGCATGAGGGTGTAGATCTGCAGCTGTGCATCCTCAAATATGTGAGGGGTGGGATCCTGTAACCTCCTGTTGATCACTTCCCTCACGCGAGAGTCCAGACTCACCTTCAAGACAGAAAGACAGCATTGTGAATATTAAGGCCATTGCACACAGAGTCAGAAATTCGCATCTGAAATTTTCGCACGTTAAATAAACAATTCGACCTCACGTTATGTCAATCACGCTTGCACACCGCCTTAAATTTCGTCCGTCTTAAAAAAAAAAACACATCGGGTTCGATTTTCAGCGTTTTTCGCATCCACAGCCAGCATTTTGAGAGTTTTTTTGACAATTCAGGGCCGGCATATGCGCAGTGCTTTCAGTTTCAATTCGATCAAGTGTTTATGTTCTCTTCTCTCGATTGGATTATGAAAGGAAACCTCCCCTTTCAATCAGATTGAAATTTTGGATTGATTAAAAGGTGTGATTGAGCAGCCAATTCGATAACTAATGTATTATTTGGGTACAATACTGTTACTGTATATAACAACCAAATTAATTTAGTATTTTTGCGTTTTTTCCGCAAAGGTTTAATAAATACGCATCAACTCAGTGTGCAAGGTTTCTGTGCGTGACAAATTTTTAGGCTGACGAACACGAAAAAACGCATACGAAAATTTCGTACTCAGTGTGCAATGGCCTTTAAAATACAATGCTTTTTTTCCTTTATTTTTTGGAGATCATTTTATTGCCGTTTTTATGCTAAAACCAAGCGGCAACATTCTAATCTGAAAGATGAAGCCTACCCGAAAGTGCGAAAACTGCAATACATCTCAAATCCGCTAGAGGGCGGTCCCAAAAGGGAAATATCCATAGACGTCATGTTAAAATCTTCGTTTTCACAGCATAAATTCATATGTTTACAGTTTGGTCCCATGGACTTTTATTGTAATCTTCAATATGTTCAGTGCCTGGCAACTGTGAGGGGGTGATTTTTTTTTTTAACTCGTTAGTTTAGATCATGTATTTAGATATAAAATGTATGACAAATAAGGGTGGTTAACTTTGATTGACAGCTGATAACGGGCTGCGCCGAGTGCATTTGACGTCTCGGCCATGATCCGACACAACACATCATACCAACTCTGTATCCTTTTTAAACGTTTGTATTTTGTATTCACAAGATTTTCCAGTATGGCGCCGCCCGTACCCCCATAAACAGCCTCAAACTCTTTCTTCAGAGAGTCTATGGGTGACGTCACAGACGCTTTGTCCATATTTTTTACAGTCTATGGCTAAAACTCATGATTAAGAAGGTCAGATATTAGGATTTTGGTTAATCCTTTTAAGCCTGTGTTAAACAATGTTTCAGACTTTTGAGTTATGAAGGTTTGTTTCGATTTTCGCATGCAAGAATACAGTAAACCAATCAGAAACTAAACTACGCTTACCTCATTATTATTAATGCACTTTATACAGTCACAAGAAACATTTACATGTTTAGTTTAATAAAAAAAAGCTGAACAGTGACATCAAATGCTTCTCCTACCACCCTTTTTTGACCAATGAATTTTGATAACTTCTATCATTCATGATCACTGCGTAAGTATTTGTAAAATCATTTTATTGAGATACAGGTTGCATTAACTCCATAAATATGCAAATAATAATGTTAACCAAGTTAACCCATAAAAGTAGTATAATGGTTTCTCGCTAAAAATGATAACACATCAGTCAAAATGTCACAAAAACAAACAATAAACAAACAAAACAACCTATTCAAAAGTTTGGTGTCAGAAAGATTTCTTTTTTAAATGAATTATGCTAATTAAATTGATCAAAGGTGACAGTAAAGACATTTGTAATTTTACAAACAATTTCTAGTTTAAATGAATGTTGTTCTTTTGAAATTTCTATTCTTAAAAGATTCCATAAACAAACCATATCACTATTACCACAAAAATATGAAGCAGCACAACTGTTTTCAACATCAATAATAAGAAATGTTTCTTGGGCATCATATTAGAATAATTTCTGAAAAATCATGTGACACTGAAGACTGGAGTAATGATGCTGAAAACAGCTTGCCATTAGAGATTAATTACATTTTAAAATATATTCAAATGGAAAATAGTTCTTTTAAATTGTACTAATATTTAGTCTTATCAAATCTAAACTTTTGAACAGTAGTGTACCTCAAAATGTCTTGATAATATTAAAAAAAAAAAATCTCCATTAGTCCAACAATCGTTAATCTATTCCTACACCGACCGCTCTAGTTTACTTTCTTCCACAAGTCTATTTAACGATTCCTTTCATTTTCACAGTAGACACTCAAGAGCTCGTACACTCTACTGGAACTAGCAGTTCAGGGCAAAACAAAGCTCATCCATCCGAACTCACTCACTCACTCTTGCACTCTACGGCCTATTTATATAACCATTTTACAGTAGAGCGTCCAGCAGGGATCAATTTATAGCTTCCTTTGCTCAACCTTTGCTCCTTCATTTACTTACTCAGCTGCCTCTAGAAGATGGCTGAGTTTGAAGGTGTGAGTTGATGAAAAAGGCAAAAACTAACATTTAACATGTCAGCAAAGCACACGGGAGCATCGAGAACTCAACAAGTGTGTACAATTCATGCAAACCACAAAACAAACAGCTCATAATAGAAAGCAGGATCGACTGCCACTATGGTGCTAAAGGCCCGTATCTCAGGAAATGAGCCTTATACAACATTGGCTTCAATAATACATCTGGCAGAATTGTCACACATGTCTTAAACGTTTACTTTTTCAACATTTATTGGTGTGAAGTTCTAGTCAAGCTTCCAGATAAGTTTACTTTAAGATAAGTCCTTAGTTGCTTCTCATTGGCCAGAACGCAGCCAATCACAGACCTGCACAGTGGCTGAAATCTGCATTCCAAAGAAGAGACAAAGCAGAGGTGATGAAGAACAGCCACCAATCTTTCCATTGCTGCAAACTGGACTTGGACATTGTCTTCAGTGGCTGATTAGAAAGGTTGTACATATATAATATATATACACTCACCGGCCACTTCATTAGGTACCCCATGCTAGTAACGGGTTGGACCCCCTTTTGCCTTCAGAACTGCCTCAGTTCTTCGTGGCATAGATTCAACAAGGTGCTGGAAGCATTCCTCAGGGAGTTTGGTCCATATTGACATGATGGCATCACACAGTTGCCGCAGATTTGTCGGCTGCACATCCATGATGCGAATCTCCTGTTCCACCACATCCCAAAGATGCTCTATTGGATTGAGATCTGGTGACTGTGGAGGCCATTTGAGTACAGCGAACTCATTGTCATGTTCAAGAAACCAGTCTGAGATGATTACAGCTTTATGACATGGCGCATTATCCTGCTGAAAGTAGCCATCAGAAGTTGGGTACATTGTGGTCATAAAGGGATGGACATGGTCAGCAACAATACTCAGGTGGGCTGTGGCGTTGCAACGATGCTCAGTTGGTACCAAGGGGCCCCAAAGAGTGCCAAGAAAATATTCCCCACACCATGACACCACCACCACCAGCCTGAACCGTTGATACAAGGCAGGATGGATGTTGTAGACGCCAAATTCTGACCCTACCATCCGAATGTCGCAGCAGAAATCGAGACTCATCAGACCAGGCAACGTTTTTCCAATCTTCTATTGTCCAATTTCGATGAGCTTGTGCAAATTGTAGCCTCAGTTTCCTGTTCTTAGCTGAAAGGAGTGGCACCCGGTGTGGTCTTCTGCTGCTGTAGCCCATCTGCCTCAAAGTTCGACGTACTGTGCATTCAGAGATGCTCTTCTGCCCACCTTGGTTGTAACGGGTGGTTATTTGAGTCACTGTTGCCCTTCTATCAGCTCGAACCAGTCTGGCCATTCTCCTCTGACCTCTGGCATCAACAAGGCATTTCCGCCCACAGAACTGCCGCTGCACTGGATGTTTTTTCTTTTCGGACCATTCTCTGTAAACCCTAGAGATGGTTGTGCGTGAAAATCCCAGTAGATTAGCAGTTTCTGAAATACTCAGACCAGCCCTTCTGGCACCAACAATCATGCCACGTTCAAAGTCACTCAAATCACCTTTCTTCCCCATACTGATGCTCGGTTTGAACTGCAGGAGATTGTCTTGACCATGTCTACATGCCTAAATGCACTGAGTTGCCGCCATGTGATTGGCTGCTTAGAAATTAAGTGTTAACGAGCAGTTGGACAGGTGTACCTAATAAAGTGGCCGGTGAGTGTATATGCCATCTTCAAAATGCGCACACTTGATGAGCACACTTCGCTCATCTGCAAAATGGCATTAAACACTTATTTCGGCTTATTTCGTGATTATGATTTTGATTGTATATGTATCAAAAGTGTTCATGTTTATCAGATCATAATAATCATGTTTATTAAAAGTACACAAATAAGATTATGATTTCAGATTATGCACCCTCTCACAGATGAGCTTACAGGATCAAATTTCTGCTATAGACAGCTATATACTCTGAGCTATAGAGCTCTATCTTGCATCCGTCGCAAATGACTTTATACGTAAACGCATGTATCATTCCTATTTTGCACCAGCGCAAAGCAGGCTTTTTTCCTCCAAAGACGCACGTTGGAAAACTAGGAAATGAACTTACGCTCCCTGGGCAAATCGGCGCAAAAAGGACGCGTGTTTCAGCGCAAACATTCCTGGTGCTATTTTTAGTGTTGTGCCAGTTCATACTTAAAAAGAACTAGCTCAAAGTTCAGTTCACACAGATGATAATGAACTAGTTCACGTTCATAGTTAAAGGTATTGAAGGTCAGAATTTTATAAAAACTTTTTACCAAATTTGTTTAAACTTTCTATATATATCAATGCATAATTAAAATCTAAGTACTCTGAAAAAAAAAGAGTATAAAAATCGAGTGACTCTAGACCGTTTAATCTGCACTAAACGCAGCTCATTAGTTCGAACCGGGACGAAACAATGGGACGAAACAATTGGCTTAGGCGACTGTCACTCTCTCGCAACCATGGCAACCACCCTTTTGCCACACAGGACCTGCCCACTTGCGCGTATCCAGATCGTACCTGTTCGCGTGCTTGTTTGAGCTTGAAGATGCAAAACCCGACGCAGGTCCTCTTGTCTAAAAAGTGCTCCTTGCCCTGCAATTCGACTACCCCGTCCTCGGCCTCTACTTCCTCGGACCCTAATAGCAAAATCCTGCTTCGCCCTCGACCACGGATCTGTCCTCGAGCTGACGATGCGTTACTTGCTGTCTTATACTGTCTATGGGTAACTTACTTGTCTCGGGTGTGTAGTCCTCATCAGAATCAACAATGCTTTCATCAAGCAAACTCTTACATGCAGAACACCATATATATGTAATGAATCTTACATGAAATTCCTCTTCATCACAGTGTAAATGATGGCAATGGAAAAACGTGTATCATGCAACCTGTTTTTAGCTTTGCCTTATAGATAACTAACTAGCTCGTTCAGCGAATCAATATTGTAAGCTTTACCAATATCAATATGCTAGCTTGATAGAGAGTAATAAAATCCAACTTATTTGTTTATCTTCATAATGATAGTTAGATTTTTTATTTACATGTGTTTCTGACATGATGTCACTACATGCACTTCTTCCTCCCCTCTCCGCTCGTCTGAGGTAAATAATGCGTCTTCAGCTCAGCTGTCGGAGTTGCGCGTTCATGTGTTTTGGGGGCGTGGCTTTGGAAGGAGCCAAGAAGGGAGGGGGTGAAGTGAATGGAAATAATGAGCTGTCTTTAAAACAGTCGTGAGAGGTCTACAGACACTCGATTTTTATACTTTCTTTTTCAGAGTACTTAGATTTTAATTATGCATTGATATATACAGAAAGTTTAAAGAAATTTGGAAAAAAAGTTTTTTTTTCAATTCTGACCTACACAACCTTTAATTTTTTTAAAAAATGAACTAAGTTCACATATCTAAAAATGAACTAGTTCACATTAATTTGTTAAATTCTTTAGGCCACTATCTTACTCAATAGAACCTCTTTACCATCCATTACCAGCTGCAAATCACTGCCACTCCAAAACTAATCAAAATTATTGTACCAATAAACAAGAGACAATTATTATAGCCAGGAGAAAAATAATGTTGAGATAGAGAATATATTTACCCCTTAAATAATGTGTAATCATGATATGTAGAAACTGAAAAATATAAGGTGCAATCAAGGTATACTGTATGTTCAGTGAAACTTTTATTTAGCCAGCATGAACCAAATTACCCAGGACTTTAAAAAGGTATATTCAGGTTCATGGGGAAAAGATCAGTCTACTGACAAAAATCCAGCATATTCTGAACGGCAGTAACTATGTAAACCAGACCAAAGTAGTCATGTACTGTAATGTCAAATTAGCTTGGGCTTACCCTGCTCAATGTGCAATACTCAACCAACACATTTTCACACCTTCAAAAGGAAGTAAACAGTGAGTAAACGATGAAAGTGCCATTTACATTCATTTATAATAAAACAATCTTCCTGATTATATTTGTCTAAAGAAAATGAACAGCTACCAGCTGAACAACTTAACTTACTAACGTACAGTAGGCACTCTGATTCCATGTATGGGGCATTTATTATTCATATGACACACAAACACAAGTAGATAAGACCTGTTTAGTTCAAAAGATCAGTCGTTATGGAAAAGCGCAGATCATAAGGGATGATACGAGCAGCGCGTGGCCAGATCTGCCTCGTTACCCCGTACTATGAATACTTCAACCTCGTCTAACATACCCAGTGATAATAGACAAAGTCTCCACCACAATACTGTCAGGGGGTGGATTCGGCGACTCAAAATACTCAAAATGGGGGTTGGAGGTAAAACCTGACTTTTCAAATGAGCGTGAACTGCGCATGCTGCTCGTTCATTCCTGACTGAGTGAGCGCCGCTCTCGTTCGCGTCATGGTATGAAAGTGATTCC
Organism: Hybognathus amarus; assembly: GCA_030378365.1. Classification (NCBI taxonomy): domain Eukaryota; kingdom Metazoa; phylum Chordata; class Actinopteri; order Cypriniformes; family Leuciscidae; genus Hybognathus; species Hybognathus amarus. The sequence goes on from JAQIUQ010002042.1 coordinate 58,097, forward strand.
GTTCAGTTCAGCGTTCGGCGAAATATGAACGAGTTCAGTGAACGTCATTCATTGAACACGTTCATGCACAACACTGGGTATTTACACTTTTACACATTTTACACCAGAAAACAACTGTGCCACTGACCAGAAAAAAACCTGGTCTAAAGTCAGTGGCGCGTTGCGCGTTGTTCATAATGCTATTTTAAGTGCGCATGCTTGGCCATAATGTAGCGGGTGCACAACGCAAATACACTTTGATTCTCTCATCAACACAGATGCAGCAGTTTTTATTTTTGCAAATCATACATTATAACAAGGAAAAATATGAACACATGAGGGAAATCATTGTGGTTTACATGAAGATGAAAAAAACTAATTACTAGTGCTGTCAAACGATTAAAATATTTAATCGCGATTAATCGCATTAATGTCATAGTTAACTCGCGATTAATCGCACATTTTTATCTATTCTTAATGTCTTTTGATTTCTTTTTGTTACATTCTTATCAACATGGAAAAGTGGATTGGCTTGTTTAGTGCAAATGTTTTTTTTAATTATTATTATTGAAAACAACATTGGAATAGTGTTCAATTTCACTCTAACTATAGCCTAAATAATCTCTCACACAATGCAACACTGTCCATCAATAAAAGGGTGAAAGAAATACTGACGAGGTCCTGATATTGACGAGGGGTGGAGAATTTGCATCATCTGTGTTTGTGTGTGTGTGTGTTTGCTTGGCCATCATCAAGTGGTGTTTCAGGCTGGACGTGCTGCGATGATGATAGCTCAGTTCATAATGACAAAACATACAGATCGCTTATCTCTTGTCAATGGGACAATTTGGCAACTTTTTAAAAGTAAACTTTACATTCAGAATCTCATTGGCATCCATTTCGGCGTCTCGCGCCTCGTCATCCACTCGAAAACGTAACGTTACTATTTGGCCGGCTCGCAAGCTGAAACGAGTGTGTGCGGCACAAAACGGAGGACGTTTCGTTTGCTCCCTCGAACCAAAGCGCAAGCGGATCTAGCTAGACCGGAAACAAAACAACAGGCACGCCGCACACACTCGTTTTGGCTTGCGAGCCGGCTTTGAGTGGATGAACGAGCGCGAGACGCTGAAATGGATCAGGACGCATGCCGCGTCCTGTTGCAAAAGTATGTGAAGAAACGACAAAGTTTGCTAGGACAAAAAGACCGTTGATCGCGCGATAAAAAAATTAACGCCGTTAAAATGGGTTTGCGTTAACGCCGTTAATAACGCGTTTAACTGACAGCACTACTAATTACCCAATTTTTATTGGGTAGGTAGCTTATTGTAGTAGGATCAGACCTGTTTGCCCAATATTGGCAAGAAACATATATATAATGTTTAACTGACACGCATTTGGGTGGGTTTCTCCCATCAGATCGTTAAAATAGGGCCCATTGTGCGTTTGTACGTGTGTTTGTACCTCTTTGGGCGAGAGGATCGAGATGTAGTCTTCGTAGATCAAACGTGTCTTCTCCTCGATGGCACTCTTGTTAATCTCCTTCTTCAGGTCTTCGCAGGCCAGCCAGAAGAGCATGTTCTCCTCACTGTACTCCGTCCGCAGGAACTCACGGAACTTGTTCCGCCCCGCTGGGTTCTTCATCAGCTTATCGAAAGACTGTGCCCACAGTTTAATCTCCTCCATTGTCGGTTTTGGGCTGAGAGACAGAGAGACATTGTGTACATTCACTTCCCTAATAAACATAATAAACCATATTGACTTGGTTTAGAGAAAGAGCTCATGATAAAACAAAGTATATGGGATTGTATGTGTGAGTATGTGTTCTCACCAAGTTTCACATGGAAAGGGCTCCAGCTTTGTCTCCTGGGTTTTCCTCCGCCTGCTCTTGTCATCTTCACTCCTAACAGTGAGACTAGAAGGTGGTAAAACGGCATTGAGAAATAACAGCAGTGCCTAAACAAAACAATACTATGTACATGCATATAACACACTCACATTCAACATGCAACTTCATGTTCAGGTAAATTCATGTGAGCCTTGAGGATTTTTATTTTTTACATGTTTCTCTAGTCACACCACATGGCTGTGAATCACTAAAAAGAACCAGTTCCTAAGAGTTATTTGTTTGGGGAATCGTTCGGATTACACTAATTACATTGTCTGATTTAAATTACTAAAAAGAACTGGTTCATAAGAGTAAATTGTTCAGGAACAAGTAAGACTATACCATGTCAAACCCGATTGTTTGGAATCACTAAATATAACCGCTTAATAAGAGTAATTTCAGAAATGAGTGGGAGAAATAATCACTAAAAAGAATCTGTTCACAAGAGTCATTTGTTTGGGACAACACTGGTCATGGTTTATAGTTTTTAATTGCTAATAATAACTGATTAATTGCATTTGAAACACACACTAAAAAAAAAGGTTAATTAATGTCATTAGTTTGGGAATCAGTTTGACTACACTGGACTCACTGTATGGTTTTTGATCACAAAAAAAAGTTCATTCATTTGGTAATAAGTTGGTTTACACTGGTAGTATGGCTTTAAATCACTGAACAGAACCAGTTCATAAGAGTCATTATAATTTTTTGTAATTGTTTGGACTTTGACGGTTATGCTGTAATTTTGAGTCACTAAAAATCACCGGTTCATTTGAGTAATTCCGATTCGAGAATCAGTTGGACTACACTAGTCACACTGTGTTCTTTTGAATTTCTAAAAAGAACTGGTTCATTCGAGTCATTTGTTAATGAATTGATTGGACCACACTGGTTGCACTATGGTTTTGAATCATTGAATCAACTAGAACTGGACTGGAACACAAAAGTCATTTGTTTAGAAATTATTTGTTCAGTTGGACTACACTGGCTGCACTGGTAAAAAGAATCAGTGCATGAGAGTCATTTTTTTGGCAGTTGGTTAAATGACTCTGATTGTGCTGCAAGGCTTTTTGAATCACTAAAAATAAGTATCTACAGAAGCAGCTCTAATGAAGCTCTGTCATTAAGAGGACACCAGAGATTGGACCTAAACTATCTCTACTAGCAGCTATGTGAAACTGGTGTGCTTGAAGAATGAGTGCGAGTGAATAAGTGTGTGAGAGATGTGTGGGAGTGAATGTGGCTTTTATTTCCTCCGGGGCTTCTGGTGTAACTGAGAGTGTTCTTAACCACATTCTCCTGACTGACATTACACTAGAATTTAACGTGAACACACACAATGTGTATATGATCAGCATGTATTCACCTGCATTCACAAACACGCTGAAATACATATCACATCTCATTCACACACATATAAAAATAAACGAATGTGGTGATGAGCGATCTTCTTGACGACACTAGGAGCGAGAGCTTCATAACAAATTCAACTTAATGTGGCATTATTTCCAAGTGTAACTGAATATTTAGCTGGAAATAACACAGGATTCATTTTGTACAATACAGATTGTATTGTAAAATGTAGACTATAGCCAAGTTTCCATCTACTTGTCAATCGAATTATCTGAAGTTCGGTAAAAAAACATGCGAATAAAGCTGGTGAAAGTGTGTTTCCATCAAACGGCTTCAAAGCGAATAAAAACCTGTATGTAATGACGTCACATGCTGTTTTGCAATCAAATTGGTATATCGAATTGATTTGAGACATTTTAAGGTGTTTCCATTCATTTTCGCACTGAATCGAACAACATTCAAGCAAACTTTTGCGAACAAAGTTTTGTTAGACAAAACGGATTGCGCTATCTACCAACAAATGATCAAGTATTTCACAAGTTGAAGCCTAATAATGCTTACCGGTATATGCCAGCTGATAGCGACATATGTTAGGGATAATGTATGCGAGGCGGTTGTTGAAGGAGTTGTATTCGCTAACCGCCTGCAATATATTATCCTGCTTATTACATATAAATCAACCAAATAAATAAATAAATCAATAATTTGACTCAAAATATTGACTAAACGAGTTAATTGATTTAAAAACGAGTATTGCTTCTGCTAAAGAAAATAGTCTGTTCCGTCTCTGAACTGAGTCCATGGCAACGGTGTGTTGTTAACCAGAAATAACAGACCACATTATACATTAGAACTCAACCAAGCCACATAAAAACAAGCAAAACTAACCTAAGAAAAAACGACGCTATAAACATTGCTATGATGATGCCGATGCACGTAAATGCCTGACGACAGCGGAGGTGACTGTGGTGTGGGAACGACAGCGCTCCATCAGTTCTGGGAGATCGTGGTTCATAACCCTTTGGTTGAAGCATTTTTTATTTTTATTTTTATGATTTTTTTGCTTTGTCCACTTACATCTGTCTTTGTTGACATCCGCCATGTGTGCGCAAACAGACTGGCCGCTAATGAACTCGTCTTCTGACGTGTTGCAACCATAAAAGGTCATAAAACTTAATCGCAATCTCATTATTTATTCGGCAAATAACGTTTCCATCAGCTTTTATCGCATTAGCCGTATATCGATCAAGAGAAATCAAAAGACCGATCGTATTTCATTTGAGTCGATTTTCATGAAATGTCATCGAATTTTTACTGTTTCCATAAGGCATTTTTCATTCGATATCACTTAATTCGAATAAAAACGTGTCGATGGAAACATGGCTTATGATATTATTATACAATTAAGCTTAATGTTGGTAAGACCAAAGTAATGTGGTTAAGGTGTAGTTTGTTTATAGCCAACGTTTAGCTTTTTTTCCTTCTGGCGATTAAAAAATTCATAGAAGTTGTTTTGAGACGGGTTAACAAAAGGTGTAAAAAAATCAGAAACTTTTGTTGGTCACAGAGCTTGTTTTCTGCAATAATCCAAAAGCCAATGGAAAAATCCTATTGGGTTTTTGTTGAGGGAAGCAGGATGATGCTAACTTCCAGTTGGCCAACAAAATTACATCCTGACTGCAGCACTCCATATGAAGGTGAATATAATCTCTGTGAAGGAATGGACGTGCGAATGTAAGACTAGCAGCGCTGATGAGTGGAATGTACCATGTGGAGAGTGGGTCGTACCATGAGCAGCTACAGCAGCAGCACCAGCAGAAGCAGCAGGTGTTGGGTTTCTGTGTGGGGGAAGGATGCTGGGCACGGCTGGGGACGTCTCGCTCCGCGTCATCGGAGACTCGCGGTCTGCCGGGACAGGGCCTGTGTACTGAGACATATTAGAGTAAATACCAAACCCTGTCCAGAAACACACACACACAGGAAACCCTCCACATCGGATGACTTGAGTTTGGAAATTATCATGCACGTGGTCATGAGGTCATAATCGGTCCATTTACACAACCCCACATAATCAGAATCCTTTAACAAACAGAGGGTAAACAGAGTAGTAAAGCTCTACATATGCTGTCTAACATTTACTTGAGAAACTTTTTTATGTACTTGTAAGAGTAGTTTTTACTGGCCATACTTAAACTTAGTTAATTTTTAATTACAGAAATGTACTTTTACTTTGCTACATTTATTGATTTTCCTGCCATTAATGTTAAATAATGAATGTTTAATTGTAATAGTGTATATTATGTACAGGCTGTGCTGCATGTTCTGAATGCGTAAGAAGCAACTGGTCACTTTTGAGCAGGCTCAATGATGAAGGATATGGCCAAAGAGGGAAAGAAGAATTTGTATCGATGGAGGCGAGGCACCAATGGCCTCACATTTAATCAATTGATCTTTTCAAGCCAAGCAGCTAGCCTATATAATGCAATGCCTGCTATGTGCACCAAAACAAGTTATCTCTGCATACAAGAATTACAGCTCCAACTTAAGAAAACCCATGGCGGTAAGTGTCACGACAATGCCTATTATAGTAGGGGTGTGAATCGTCTTATGGCTCATGACTCATGACTCAATATGATTATCATGTATGATTATCATGCAAAAAAAAAACTGTTTAAGTAAAAATTTCTTTTTTTGTGTGTACTACAGTATTAACTTTTAATTAACTGTCTGAATCTGTATATAAAATGCTCAGTGTGATTCACAGACAAAACTGAACTTCTTATAGTAAACAAAACATTTAGTATCAACAAAAAAGTAGGAAAAAAATATTTGAAATTTGTAACAAATATTTCCATGGTGAAAACATCTAAACATTTTGATCAGTGTGACTTACACGATGACACCTTTTATTTTAGTGCCAATTTACTGACACAATAACTTTTTTGAACAGGTTTTGAAGCATGAATTAAACATTTTGGGTGAGTTACGACATTTTGCAGACATGCTATAGAGTTCTGATGTTCCAGTATACATTCATTGTGACAATTGCACTTACAGTTTAGAGAATGTTAAGACTTTCGAAAAACGTGCCAAATCGATTTGAGAAATGGGTTCGAACATATAACGTATGATAACCCTCATTCCCTGAGAATAATTTACCAATCTTGAAGCTGATCCACTCAGACGACACAACTGGTCGGCTCCAAAGCAAAAAGCATATGTGTGTTCTTGCTTCCGCTTTATACCTGCACTGGCAGGTGGAGCGCGGAATGAAAGTCCTGCATGCCAATGTTCATTGGCTTATTTTACTTAACTCAAAGGCAAGTGGTCTCCCTGTCGTGATCCCAATTCGTTGGAAACTCCTCCAGTGAGAAGTAGAAGTTCCCAAATAAAAGCATAATGACTACTAGGAGATAATTATTCATTACCGTACAACTAAACACATCAGGACAACAGGAACTAAGGAAGAAGAACAGAATATCAAAATGTAAGACTGACGATCGTGATAGTCAGCCTTGGCATTTGAACCCTGAGTGTAAATTTCAGGAACTCACAAGGAGAACAGTCAATTTGAAGTGTATGCATAACATTAAAGATTTAAAAAATTAAGTTGCAAGACATGTTAGCATTCTAAAGATATTCTAACATATATAGGGCCCTATTTTAACGATCTGAAACGCAAGTGTCAAAGCGCAAGTAACTTTGTGGGCGGATCCCGGCGCTGTTGCTATTTAACTGGCGGGATAAATGCCTCTTGCGCCTGGCGCAAATCTAAAGGGGTTGGTCTGAAGTAGCTTCATTATTCATAGGTGTGGTTTGGGCGTAACGGGAAACAAACCAATAAGAGTGTCATATCACATTCCCTTTAAGAGCGTGATGAACGAGGTACGCTTGTTCCGTGGCGCAATACTATTATAACGGCGCATTTACCGGCACGCTTCAATCGGTTCACAGCCGAGGAGATCGATGTTCTCGTCAGGGCCGTGAAAGAAAGAGAAGTGACATTGGGGATGGGACAAACCCACCCAAATTAGCTTCGGTTAAACATGCATATGATAATTTGGGTAAATGTGTAAGCTTTATGCCTATTTTTCCCATCGTCATGGACACAACAATGATTTCCCTCATGTTTATATATTTTTCCTTATAATAATGTATCATTTGCAAAAAGTAAAATGCATCTGTGTAGATGAGAGAATCATCTACAGTGTATGCGCGTTGTTCACACGCTGTATTATGGCCAAGCATGCGCGCTTAAAATAGCATATGAATGTACACGCAACGCACCACTGACTTTAGGTTTTTTCTGGTCATTGGCGCAATTGTTTTCTGGAACTGTAAAATAGCACCAGGGAATGTTTGCGCCGACACACGCCTCCTTTTTGCGATCCGAATCCGCCCAGGGAGCGCAAGTTCATTTCCTAGTTTACCGACATGCGTCTGTGGAGGAAAAAAGCCTGCTTTGCGCGAGTGCAAAATAGGAATGATAAATGCGTCAGTGAATAAAGTCATTTGCGCCGGGTGCAAGATAGAGCCCATAGTGTCTGTGTGTGTGCTCTATTATTACACAGCTAAACTACAAAATTATTATTATTAGCTGTTTGCTGATTTTTGTGCTGGGTGAATCTAGCTGAAATGGGCTTTTTGGCTGAGTACACTGCTGTAATGAAGCCTGTTGCAAAGGCCCTCAAATACTCCAAGGGGAATCATCTGTCCTACTGCCAACACTTTACTAACTGCTGGACAAGCTGAAGAGGCTGGGAGTCAACCTGTCAAGTTAGTCAACCCCTCCTTAAGGCCCTAAAAGAAGGAATTATGAAATGTTTTGGAAAGGTCATGGAGTTGATTGCTGCAGATATACTGCTTACAAAAATGCAGAACCATCTGGATAACACGAGCAGAGAGCTGGTAAAACTTCTATGTGTGTCAATTCAAAAGTCCTTTTTTACCTTTCAGAACACCAAGCACAATCCAGGCCGTGCCATTTATTCAGGAAGAGCAGAAGGTACAGGGAAAGCCTGGTCTGTACATTTCGGAGGAGCACGAGATTGGAATATATTGGCTTAAGTGTGCAAACACAGTAAATTGTCAGTAAAGACCAGACCTTGTGTTGTGGTTCAGCACCCGGTACACTGTGTATTTCACTGAATTGACAGTACCCTGGAAGGATGCTACTGAGGAAGTAAATGAGAGGAAGAGGTACGCGGATGCTCAGCAAAAAGGATGGAGAGCATTGGTCGCGTCCGGTAGAGATACAGGGGCTTTGTGGCAACATCGACTATCAGGCTATAGAAAGAGCTGGGAAATCCACAGCCAAGCCCTGCCTGCACCAGACTATCAAAGAAACAGCAACTACTGCAGAACGCTGCAGTCAGTGGCTTTTGGAACAGGCATAAAGACCCCAGTTGGGCCCCAAGATGATGCTGACACACACCCGGGCCTGATCTTTTTAGTCAGGACTCCTGCTCACAGTTAAAAGATCAAGACTGAAGTGTATATACCTTGCGAGACAATTATGGTTGAAATTCAACAGTAAAATTCAGTAAGACAAGCAAATACACACACACACAGACATACTAACAAACATGCTTCTCTTTTCTCTCTCTTCTGTTCCATAGTCTGTTCTTTTGTTGCCCTGTTTAAATGGAGATGTTGCAAATGTTTGCAATGTGTTTGTTCACTACTCACTTGTCCTAATGTGTGTGCACTAACTTGGATGGGTTAAGTGCAAATACAAAATTCTGAGTATGGGTTACCATACATGGCCTTCACATTTAAAGCAAGCAAGCAAGCAGTTTTTTTCTTTCTTTTTTTTTTTTTAAATGCCCGAGAGACGTTTATTTTGGATATTTCCTGAGGTACATTTGTTTTGAAATAAAACAGAACTGCGTAAGAATTTACATAGAAGCTAGGATTGCTGTAAATCTTTTCAATGTAAATTTTCAATGTTTCTTGATGAATCCAGTCTTTATATTGGATTTGATTGTTAATTATATGAATTATTGGATTTCCTTATATTCATTAAGTCAATTGGAATATATATATATATATATATATATATATATATATATATATATATATATATATATATATATATATGACCAATTTAAACAATATTAAAACCTATTTGGAAATCTAAAAGAGAGAAATCTAAATCTTGAAGCAATACAAACCATGGAACTGTTGAACATGTACACAGTTTAAACATGATTATTTTCTAATATTTCTATATACAGTATCCCTGACATGTTAGGTTATATGCACACTTCTGTGTACAATACACATGGTTCTAAAAAAATGACATTTGAAAATACTTTGGATTAAAACAGATTACTTTTGTCAGACTAATTTTATAGCTAACTGTTTATGCATCCTAAATATATGAAATTTAAAAAATTATAATATCACACTTATTCACTTTTTTAACTGCATGGCACAAGAGTGCATTACAATAAATGTGATTTCTCTGTTTTCACAAACTGAGAGACAAGTCAATTATTTTCTGTGGTAATTGACAGCATGAACCAGTATTGAACCTGGAACATTCCTTTAAAGTGGAACAGTGAGTGGGGTGGTGTGTTTAAACTCTCCTCTCCTCCCCATATGACCTTCTCAATTCAGAGGTTATTTTTAATTCACTAAAAGGCCTAAGCCATAATTCTTTTCCAATTACATTTGGGCCAGCTGTCCTAAATAGAGAGGCCCTATCCCACTGCATACCGAACATCTCTAATGCCATCACAATAGACTATTAGACACACAAACATACTTTACATGTATGTCTGTGTTGAGAAAGAGAACCACACAGCATTAAAACAAAAGGCTTTTGTGTTGTTTGACAACTTTAGAGAGCACGGTATATATCTGCATGCATGGAAAGCGTTTTAAAATCAAAACTTCCATACATACAGACACACAAGCGCTCCACAGTTTCAGCACTTCCACAGCCTCTGGCAAAACCAACAACAAACCCCTGAGTGTCTCTAAAAGATTGAGTGCCAGCCTGGGAGTGAGGAAAAACTGTTCACTGTAATGAGGAAACCCAAGTTAAAACAGCAAGAGGAAGTGTGCATGAGGGTGACAGCGAAGTAGAACTTCATAGTTCATACCCACAATGGCAGCAAATGTCTACCTTGATGGAAGAAACCATAGCCTTTTTAGGCAGGTTGTTCCAGAGATCCATCATATTGAGATGCAACTGTCCCATATGAGAGACTTTCATTTAATAAATCAATCACAAATGCACCTGTGAACATTCTAATATCTACCAATATGATGGCAATATTCCATGTATCCGGCTCAAGAGAAACATAAAAAAATGTAACAGGGTTCCAGACTGCGACCAAATTGGTTCGCATATGCAACCATTTTTTGAGAATGTGCGAGTTAAAATTTTATGTGGTCGCATATGTGCGAGTGGACGCTCGCGCAACCGAACGCCGTTGTTCAGCTGCTACAGTCCATAACTTATGTTCAAAAGTAGGCTACATCATGAATCCATTTTCCAAACCGTGTTTTTGAATTATCCTGAATCACTACGCATACGCCTATAATATGTGTTTATATTCGGACTATTTTATCCCGGGTTCAACTCGGATGCGGAGTTGCCCAGTGCCTGCGTGACTCGCCATAGACATTAATGGAGAGAAGTAGCTCCGGCTAAAGTGGTCTTCCGCAAAACACGTGCAGTTTATTTATCTGACGAACGTAGACGTCACACGCATTGCACACTGATAGTGGAACGTGCCAATGAATTAAGGCATATAAAAATGAAAATGTCTCACGAAACAGCGTGCCCCTTCCTACGTCTTTTCAGCGGTTAGATTAGAGTAATCGCTCGACTGAGGAAAAGGAAATTATTATAAAATGCAGAAGGTAAGGAGTGTGAGATTTTTGTTACAACTATAAACTTTGATAATGACAAGTCTGTATTAGCTTTTATTTTAATTCTCTAATCTTTTAAAATGTAATGCATACATTTGTATGTTTAATGATTTTTAAAAGATAGAGAGATGATGCTGATAGAAAGATGAAGATAGAGGATAGAATAGATAGATAGATAGATAGATAGATAGATAGATAGATAGATAGATAGATAGATAGATAGATAGATAGATAGATAGATAGATAGATAGATAGATAGATAGATGGAATATGATTCAAATGTAAATATATTGTATATAATTAAAATGTAAAATGCTTAAAATTACAGATTAAAATTACAGTCCAAAATCCATGAAAATCCTGAAATTTGGCAATGATAATTAATATATTACAGGTATTTATGCTGCAACCCAGAAAGCCTTTGCTAGCTTTGGTCCATTAAAACCACTATTCATCAGCATGCATTGATTAATCCCATGGCATGTAGCCAAAAAAAAAAAAAAAGGTGCGACCAAATCATATGCTGGTGCGACCAACTGAGAAAGTTGGTAGCACCAGTGGAACCAGTGGAAAAGTTAGTCTGGAGCCTTGCTGTAATGCACATTTAAGATATTAGTTAATGTGTTATATGTATTAGTCCACCAAACAAAACATGGCAGCTACAATGAACTATATTTCATTTTTTTCTGTTCTATAAAAGTGGCAGGAGGAGACGTCCCTCAACACCTACTCCCTCGCTGTTTTGCTTTCCTGACTTTCATTTTATTTTCCACAAAGTTTTCACAACTTCTCTCCTCATTCCCCCTCGTGCGTGAAATTATCTCCTCTGTAAAGATGGTTGCAGCCGCTTGAAGTATTTTTAGCTATTGGCAGAGGCCCATTCACCCTCCTCTCTCAAGCTTTGTTTTTCTTTTCTGGCGAGCTATTTTCTGCTCTGGGGTCAATGGTGGCCAGAAATTTTGACAACACACTCCACACTTCACAAATACTGTCGAAAGCAAACAAGGTATAGATCCTCCCCCGTCCCTACATTCTCACAGCGCGTGGTGTTGTACTTCCCTCCGGAGATTCTGTCTGTATTAAACGCCTCTCCTGTTTGCTGTTTTTTTAGCATTGCACACAATGACAGTCTCAAATGAGGTCCTGTGAACATTTGTGTTTTTGTTTAGTCTGCGTATTTTTTCTTTTCTTCTTCTTTTTTTGAGATACAACACATATACACAACTGTGTTAAGCACTGCAGAATGAACGGCATGTTAACCATAACATGCTTTAAAGGGGTAGTATTTAGGGGATCTACTATAGGATTCTGCTAAATGTGAAGAGGCAAATGTGTGTGTGGGTCCTGAGCTGAGACAAAGTGGAAGCTCAGTCCTTTCTAATCTTGTTAACCCTCCCTCCAATCATGTTAGGAGGGTTTTGGTCAAGTTTTGGCCAAGTTTTGGCAACCCCATACCGTCCCATTTGACCCACAGTGAGAGGTAGGAATACACAACACAAGAAGGACAGCGAGTAGATGTGAGAGAAGAACATAAGCCATGTTCTTCTGGGTCTCTTGAGATACAAATCCCAATGCAGACATCACAAAAGTTGATGCGAAAAAATCCTCCTGGGTTACTGGATGCCAATTCTTGTCGATGGCTGTGCTGAAGCATTTAATAAATGAACAAGCACATGGGGGCAAATGTGTTCAGTCATGTGATCCAACCAAAATTCAGTAAAACATGTATAAACAAATCATAAAACATACCATCGAGAGGACCCTTTAGAGCCTTATGACTGTGTGTCTCTTAAAGTGTTATATGTATTAGTAGTAGTTTTAAAAATAGAAAATCAAAGACAACATGAGGTTGTTATAAAGTGCAACTGGCCAAAAATCATGATATTCATTAAAGGGGGGTTGACTGCTTTTTTTCTTTGCATGATTCTGTTTATGGGGTGCAATATAACATGTATTCGTGGTTTTTCTTTTTTTAAAGTCTTATTTTCATAAACTTCGCCTTTATTGTAAGCCGCGCTCTCCTCTGTCCCCTGAACGAGCGGTTCACTTCCTGATTCTATGAAAACACTCCCTCAGAAACGGGCGGTGGGCTCAGATTGGTTAGTTTGGGCCGGTGTGTTGTGATTGGCTAAACTGTCGCTCACGTTGTCCGGAAGATTAACGCCCATTACCTTTACGGGCGAAATGTGCATGTCATGAGCTCCAGTCCAGATGTAAATATGTGTCGAACTGCAGTATCAGTTTGAGGCAGAATCAGACGGAGAAGCCGTGATGAAGAGAGTCAAACAGAACGTCACCACACACGGCTCTTACTAAACGTTTCTGAATGATAATTTGCTACATTTTTTAACTTTATACACGTTTGTTTTACACAATGGCATCTGACTGGCAACAATAGCAGCTGACTGGCTACTAATGTTAAACACAACAGCATTGGCATTAGTTTACGTTCTTGATCAAATTGATTATAACGTCATAAAGCATATATACATGAAAAATATGTTTAAAACATTAGTACTTATAGAAAATTCATGTCCAAAATGTTTGTACACGTTTGTTCGTAGAGACACAAAATAGCATAACTAGTAGCCTAGTGGATATAAAGCTAGCGCTGGCATTTGAAAAAAATAAAACACAAGGCTACGTCTGGAATTATGCATGCAAATACATTTAAAATGATTAAGTCTTAGCCTACTTACAGGTTGTGGCCCAACAACTGCTGCCTCTGGTTTTAAAGTTGGAACCGCTTCATGTTTTAGTAACAGTTTCTTGTTGAATCCGGTGTTAAACTCGATGGAGATTCTAGAAGCTGTCTTCCGTAAATGCGCAGCACAGAGAGCTAGATTACGATCATCATTTTCAGGAACATAATCAAACATAAATTATATCCATTGTTGACGAAGTACAGCGTCCGTGGGAAGCCCGAACACAGAAGACCTGACAGCTGGGTGAACACAACTCACTCGACAAGCTGGAGCTGCAGAAATATGTGCATGCCCTTTTTTGCATTTTCCAGAGGGTGGGGTTGATGCAAATGTGTAGGTTAGTGACGTCTAAAACCCAGCTGTAGTCCCTCTCGAGTCGTTTTTGTAGGCAATTATACTTCCTGATTTTTAAAAGACGATATCTCTGCTTACACTGAACTTTCAGCGCTGCAACTTTGCAGATACTGTTCATTAGTGCTGTAGCGGCGCGTCAATGACGTCGATGCTTCGACGTCAAAATTGCGTCGATGTCATATTTTTGCGTCGACGCTTCTTTATTTATTTATTTTTTGCATGTTCCCGGCAGTACAGCTTGCCACACACACGTGGGAGACCGAAACATTGCAGAATAGAGGACGAAGACAACTAGAAGTGAATGTGCTATCCATTAAATGAATCGCGCACAGTAAACAAACCCTTAAGAAAAAAAAACTTTGCAATTTAGAAGCGCAAACTGGGTGCCGGTGTGGTGAGACGTACCAGCTCGGGCAGATTCGGCTTAAAGTCGTTCATCCCGCGCAGCGTACACAAAAAAGGCGTACACACAGCCAGCCACAGTCTTCCTGGTCTTGCGCACCCAACGCGTCATTTTTGCCGCGCGCACATTGACGCTCGGTGCGGACGTGCTAGAGTATTAGTCATTAGATTAGTCGACTAATCGATAAAATAATCGCCCAACTAATCGCTTAGTTAATAATCATCTACCCCATCCCTACTGTTCATGCACCAACAGCAACATTACACACTATTTAAAATAAAAAAGTGAAATCACAATCAACCCCCCCTTTAAAAAAAGTAGCTTGAAAAATATTTTACATTTTTGGAAATAATGATCAACATGTGTACACTCACATGTATTCAAGGTGTAAGGAAAATATGTTACCACTTTTTACTTGATGGTTACACCACATTACATTTCTAGATTCATTAGATAGTGTAAAAGTTTTTCAAAACCTTTTAAAACCACTCAATTTTGTTTCTTTTCTCTATCATGGACACCCGTAACTAGGGCCACACAATATTTGAAAAAGCTGACATTGCAATATTTTGTGTGTGTGTGTGTGTGTGTGGGGGGGGGGGGCAAACATACAAATTAAATAAATAGTGCTTTATGTTTCTCAGGCAAGTCTAAGAGGATTTAGGTACAGAAATTGAATAATCAAAATGTAAAATAACACTCCATCATCTTCACTATATAAATGAAATATAATGAATCTTTCTTACAGTTACAAAAGGGATTTTATATTTGTATTTTGTTGTTTGATTAACATAATGACACAGACGGCAGCAGGTGTATTAGGCCAATGTCGCTTTAAGACCGAATGTACGGATAATGATACACATCCTTTTCTTTCTCAATTGTTTACATTCACATAACTTGACTGTTTACAAGCATTCTCACCAAGATGAGTATTTTTGACTTAATTGTGCGTGTATGTGTCCGTTCAAACACAAACAGACATGGAAGAGAGCAGATTCAGTGTTTGCGTGCTGCTTAGTGTGTGTGTGTGCAAGTCACAAAATGAGTTCTCTTTCGCCTCTTATTAAACTCAAATGGTTTAAAATCACTCAAATGTTTAATCTGACAGCATTTTAAAACACGTGCAAATTCACGAGTTCACACTTGCATATAATTTTGAGTGAGTAAGATTCAATGCTTATTTGGCAAGCTGTCCGGAGGGAGGGCTCCGAGCTCGGAATTCTGCCCGAACCCAGAGTACTCCCCCCGTATGTAAGTGATTTTTAGAAGAGGAGTGTGGAGAACTAGGAGTGTGGAGATGGGGTGAAGGAGGGATGCTGCAAACTATCAATGGATCGAGGTAAGACTGCTGAGTCTATATGTACCCTCTTATCATTGATTGCTGATTGCTGTCCACTCGTGTTAATTATCTGAACGTGCTCCTCCGAACTTAGTTAATAAAACTTAATTAAAAAAACTTTCACTCTATGATAAAACTTTGCAATTAACCCTCAGGTGCTCTTCGGTCATTTCTGAGCGAAAAATTTTCTGTTTTGAAATTTTAAAAATCACAGCTTCATCGGAATGTTACGAAACCTGGTGACTTTTATGGCATTGGGTATGTGAACACACACAAAAATTGAGGTCATGATCCGAGCAGGCTAAGTGGTCATAAAAAAAATAGTCACACTTGTGCTCTTTGATCAAAAATGACCGACCATAGGAAATGAATGGGAAATTGACAAAAACACAAAAACTTTGAGAATCTTTGTGTGTACAATCTACAAATCAGCCACGATGCAGAAAAAAAGTGCTCAGCATTGAAGGGGTGACACTCTAAAACGTCAAGAGTGCAAAACAGACACACACAATACACACACACACACACACACACACACTTTTATACACAAAAACACCAATAAATTGTGATTAAAGAAATCTGTTTTGAATATTTAAAAATCACAGGTTTATCAGAAAATTACGAAACTTAGTGACTTTTATGGCAATAGGTCATGATTCGAGCAATTTAAGTGGTAAAACATTTTTTTTTCTATGGCAAAAATGGACCATAAATATTGCATAAATATTAATAAGTAACATCAAATTGGCTCAAAATACAAAATTAAAAAGAAAAAAATATTATTGAACAAAAATAAATTGCATTGGTTTTACTGGGATGGAGAAAAATTTCATTTTTAGGTGTCCGGTCACTTTTGACCGGGAAGATAACAAGTGTGACTCCAAAACGAAGAGCACCTGAGGGTTAATTGGCATTTCGAACCGTGGTGCCTGGTCCATACGGATCAACTACAATCTCAATACTTGACATTGCAACCCAGAGAAAATTTATTTCTGCAGTTGAGAATTAGAAAAAAGGCTAAATGTGTGAGCGGGAGACAGGATATGGTGTAAAAGTAGTTAAAAGCTCCAGTGTCACCAGGGCCCTAGTGAAGCACATGGCAGAGGGTGAAACTCTTGAGAGTGAGAACCAAAATGGAGGCATGCTGGGACGTGTCTCTCTGGGTGGTGTTTCTCTGGTGCTGAAGGGCTGAATAAAGCTCTGCTGTTCATACCCAGGGGCTTAAAGCAATTAAGAGTTCATTTGAGAATTAATCTGTGTGATTATTCCCTCATAATATCAAACACAGATCAGCGCTAGAGGACCGAGTCTGAGAGAGAGAGGCTTGTTCAAATAACGGCAGGCACTGCAGGAAATTCAAGCCTAATACAGACAAATAAAACACATACAGTAAGTGCACATGATTACGCAACGGCAAAAGAGAAAGTTGTGATTGCACTCCCATAACTGGGTGGAATTTGTTTTCTCCATTTTTTTTAAAGCAGTTGAATCAATGTTACAACTGAATCTCATGTTAAACAATGACAAAACATTTTGAACTTTTTTTATATATATATATATATATATATATATATATATATACATATATATATATATATATATATATATATATATATATATATATATATAAATATATATATATATATATACACAACCAGACAGGAGCCATAATTAAGAATGTCTGTAATGGCTTTGAACGAACCGTTGGCGTTGAGTCTGATTTAATGATGTTGAGGCTCTTTTTAGTCTTTTGGACAGATTCATTAAGAGGAACCAGATCATAAAACTAATTTGTTTGCATCATTAGAACCAGTGAGAAACCAGAAAATGAATGGGAAATATACAGGACGTCCTGGATCAAGGCTGCTTTAAAAGTGTGCACTGTATTGCTCGATGAGTTTTTGATTAAAAGATGTTCAGCAGTTTGCACTAAAATGTGCAATGCTGGCACGATTTCCACAGACAGGCAAGAGACGCGTAGTTCACATACAAAACAAGTGAAGACAAACACACTCCGATTTTTGACTGGAATTTCACTTTGACATAAAAGCGGTACTCTAAAAAGTGGTGCCTACCCTTATGGTGTGAGTCACCCCTGCCGCACCTTAAGGGGGAATTTGGTGTCCAGTAAAAGGAGGTCAAAGGTTAAAGGGCAAACGTCGGACAGCTATTTCACTGGTGCAAAATGCCAAGCCCTAACTTAGGAATTAATAGCAATCAATGTGATAAGGAATTTCCTCTAAGTCTATGTTATTTAATAGAGAGGAAATTCACCAACAATAAAATTAAATAAAAATTGCCCAGTTAGAACAAACATATATAAATATATTACTAGTATGAATACACAGTTTTCTGTTTACAAACATTACAGGGTGCGTGCGCATATAAGGCAGAAAGCCAGATTGGTGAGCTGCGTCCGCTACTGCAACAACCTTAAGTATTAAAACTTTCCTTATTGTTTGTATTGTTTGTATAACTGCTGACTCAATAAAACGTGATTTTAGTTGGATCTGTTTGTCTGTGTTTAATTTTGCAGTGCTACTGTGATATATGATGTTTTATTAAAGTTTGAGAGGAGCACGTTCAGATAATTAACACGAGTGGAGAGCACTCAGCAATCAACGATAAGAGGCGTATATAGATTCAGCAGTCTTACATCAATCCATTGACAGTTTTTCAGCATCCCTCCACCACCCATTCTCCACACGTCTTGTCCTAACCATTTACATACGGGGGGAGTACTCTGGGTTCAGGCCGAACTCAGAGCTCGGAGCCCTCCCCCTGGACAGCACGCCAAATACGCATTCAACTTTACTCCCTCTAATTGTATGCAAGTGTGAACTCGTGAAATGTATGAATTATCATGTTAGGCTAGTAGTAATAGCCAATGTTAGCAGTACAACATCTACTGGACAGCTCGAATTTCCTTTAATATAAGTTACATTACGCTTGTTTACGTTACTTTACGACCTGACACATTTCATGACTGCACACATACACGTCTTTTTTCTGCCTCTCGGTTGTGTGCGCAAGCAGTGATGACGTTGCAGAGAAATCCATGTATAAGTCTAAAAAAGTTCTGTCCCGCAATGTTTAATGCTTGAAAAAACGTCAAGACATTAAACATCGAAAATGAAAGCAATTTCAGGTAGAATGAGCACAAAAGCTCCAAACAAGATAAGACGAGACAAAACAAGACAAGAAAATACAAGACAAGACAAGACAAAAAAAACACAACAGCACAAAACAGAGAAAAACAAAACACAAGGAAAGACAAGACAAAGCAAAACACAGGACAAGACAAAACCAAAAAGAAAGACGGGGAAAACAAAACAAAAAAACAACACAAGGCAAGACAAAACAAAAAACAAGACAAGATAAAAAAAAACATAAGACGGGACAAGACAAAAAAACAACACAAGACAAGACAAAGAAAACAAGACAAAAAACAAAACACAACAAAACATAAGACAAAATAAAAACAATGTAACACTTAAATCACAATGTCAACAGTTAAAAAAAAAACAAAGATGACAAGACAATACAAAAAACACCACAACACAAGACTGGACATGACAAAGAAAAAAACAACACAAGACAAGACAAAAAAAAACACAACACAAAACAGAGAAAAACAAAACACAAGGAAAGACAAGACAAAGCAAAACACAGGACAAGACAAAACCAAAAAGAAAGACGGGGAAAACAAAACAAAAAAACAACATGAGGCAAGACAAAACAAAAAACAAGACAAGATTAAAAAAAAAATACATAAGACGGGACAAGACAAAAAAACAACACAAGACAAGACAAAGAAAACAAGACAAAAAAACAAAACATAAGACAAAATAAAAACAATGTAACACTTAAAACACAATGTCAACAGTTAAAAAAACAACACAGATGACAAGACAATAAAAAAACACCACAACACAAGACTGGACAAGACAAAGAAAAAAAAACAACACAAGACAAGACAAAAAATAATAATAAAAAAACAAGACCAAAAATAAAAATAAAAAACAACACAAGACAAGATGAAGAAAATAAGACAAAAAAAACCAACAAAACATAAGACAAAAAACAAGACAAAACAAAAACATCACACCACAAGTTAAGACAACAAAACAACACAAGACAAAACTAAAACATCACAACACAAGACAAGAAAAAAAAACAAGACAAGACAAAAAAAATCAAGACGAGAAACAAAACACAAAGACAAAACGAAAAAGAACAGAAGACAAGATAAATTAAAAACACACAAGACAAGATGAAAAACAACACAAGAGCAAATTGTCCAAACAAACTAAATCAAAAAATAAAACAAAATATTTTCCTAGTAATTAATCAAGCCAGTATAAGTCTATATGAATGTTAAAGAAAAGCCTAAAGCCTTTAAGTTCTGTTCAGTTCAATGTTTAATGCTCACAAAAGAACGTCAGGCAGAATGAGTGCTCAAAGCTCCAGATAAACGGGGCCAAGAGTGAGACAGAGCAGCTCAGTGCCCCGACACCACCCTGTGGAGACCTGGGACCCAATCTTGGAGCTCTGACCACTTCTAAAAAGAGCTCTGAAAATCAGAATGGGTCTAAATGTGGGATAAAGTTACTCGTTACACACAATGTTACAAGTAACTCTGGGGGAGGGGGTACAACACACCACAAAACACACAGCGGAAAATTTCACATAAGAGAAGAGCATTTGCTAACTCTGATCTTGTTCTAACAGGCTCTGAAACTCAAGCTCCAAGTGAAACAAAGAGAACGAGTTTTCAGATCTTCACACACACTAACTTACACCAGCATAACGATTTTTGAGCTAAGAGTGCATTAACAATCTCTCCTAAATCATCAACTCACCCTGGAAAAGCCAAAAACCTTGTGTGAAATAACAGCCACATAGTATTATAACACTAATAGTTTATTTGGCCAATAGATATTTTTAATACTGTCAGGAGTTGTAGTTTGATGTCCATGTAAGGAGATCCCACTGTAAATTTCGGCTAATTTCGTGCAGTCACACGGGGAAACAAAGACTTCAACTATGAAAACGATCATGAGCACCCTAAGGCTTTGCACGTTGCACATGACCATGGATTAAATTATTAAATACTTATTTCAATATTAATAAACACATATTATTATTAAAACTATGTTTGAGCACATTGTACATTTTTTGCAGGCCATTTATGCCTGTGTTAAGTTTATAGTTTACCGTGACATTGTGCTAACAGTTTCAAGTGTAAAGAGTACTGAATAAAGGAACCGGAGAGGAAAGGAAGTGTTGTAACTCTTCAGATGTTGTAAGTGGCACACGGCGCTTGAAATCTAATGAGTCAGCCGCAACCTCTTCCTCTTTCTACGCTCACCTCTCACCAGATCAAACCAGATGTCCTGACAAACAATGAGCCCACAACACCGCAACTAAAGCTAACATCCGTGCACAACTCCAAATCTTTATCAACAAGCACACAACACAGCTCAACGAGTTCAGTTAGCCAATTCATCTAACGCATCATTTTATTACACAGCAGCGTGAAGATGCAGATTTGGTCATTTCATCAAATACACAGAAACAAAAATGGTGTACACTGTAAAAAAAATATTGTTGGTTTCACTTAAAAAACTAAGTAACCTGGTTGCCTTAAAATATTAAGTTGATTGAACTGGAAAAAGTGAGTTAATACAAAGAAGGAGATTGATTTAAGCATCAGAAACTCAAAATAGTACGTTATCTGAACTAAATAAATTATTTAAGTTGATTTGACAAAAGAAAAAAATGTTGTGATAACAAATCTTGAAAATATTTTTTTTACAGTGTAGGACTTAATTTGTAACCATTTTCACTCAGAAATGCTAGTAAATGTCACAAATATAAACACAGTAACAAAAAGTAACAATGAATTAAAAGTGAAATTTGTAGTAGAAAGACTGAAATAGCATTTTCTTGTCAAATGCACTCATATCTGTAATAATATAACTCAATGTAATAATCTGTTATATTTACAACTTTAAAAAAATTACAGTAATTTATTTTATTATATTATATTAGCATATAGTATATATTCAATATATGTTCAAACATTCGGAATAAATGTTATTATTTTTTAAAGAATTCTCTAAGGCTGCATTAATTTAAGCAAAAATACAGTACTTTCTAAAATATCTGAAATATTACTACAATTTAAAACAACTGCTTTCTATTTGAATATATTTTAAAAAGTGAATTGTTCCTGTGATGTAAAAGCTGTATTTTCAGTGTCACATGATCCTTCAAAAATCATTCTAATATGCTGATCTGATGCTTGAGAAACACGAGAAACATGTATTATTATGAATGCTTAATATTTTTTGTGGAAACTGTGATTTTTTTTTTCAGGATTTTTCGATATTCTCCTTAGAAAGTTAATAAGAACAACATTATTTTTGAAATTGAAATCTTTTGTCAAATTATAAGTATATATATATATATATATATATATATATATATATATATATATATATATATATATATATATAGCCAACTTTTCATAAGCATGTCAGAATAGTTTTATTTGATTTGTAAAATTTACATGACGAGAAGCTGAGGTTTCTGTCATGCCAGTGTTTGCTAATAACATTGACACATGACACTCGAGTGACTTGCACTTGAGCTGGCATTAAAAAGCAGAAGCATCCCGTGCCCGTGGTCACAGCCATCCTCACTAATCAGTTTCCTCTTAGTCAATACAACAGCCCCTATCCTGCAGCTTATGGGGGAGCAAAAGGTCACGACCTCTGGAGATAACAGGGCAAATGTGAACTGTACCTGTTAAGGCCATTGCACACTGAGTACGCAATTTTCGTATGCGTTTTTTCGTGTTCGTCAGCCTAAAAATTCGTCACGCACTGAAAACTTGCACACTGAGTCCGATGCATATTTATTAAACTTTTGCGGGAAAAATGCAAAACTACA
The DNA here is from genome assembly GCA_030378365.1 of Hybognathus amarus. Taxonomy (NCBI): domain Eukaryota; kingdom Metazoa; phylum Chordata; class Actinopteri; order Cypriniformes; family Leuciscidae; genus Hybognathus; species Hybognathus amarus. The sequence continues at coordinate 80,959 of JAQIUQ010002042.1, forward strand.
AAATGGATTCGTCAAGCAGTGAGGATGATTTTGTTGTCCTCTCTCTTATTGAAAAGAGAAGAAAGAGAAATTATTGCGTCCATCCAATCCTGAAATTGTGCCGAAGGAAACACCTCCTTATCAAGGAGTTGCGAATTTATCCCGAGCAATTCAAAATTTACCTCAGAGTGTCAGTGGGACAGTTTGATGCTTTGCTTGCGATTCTGGAGCCATATTTTAAAAACAAGACCACCAATTTCCGTGAACCAATCGATTCTGAACAGAGACTGCATGGCAGTATGTCTAAGGTATGGACACGAAGACACGCACGCGCCCGGCCCCGTGGAAGCGCTGGGCAGACGGAACAGCTGTATAGGCTACAGGTTACCCAAATAATACATTAGTTATCGAATTGGTTGCTTAATCACACATTAATCGATCCGAAATTTAAATCTGATTGAAAAGGGAGGTTATTCCTTTCAAAATCCAATTGAGAGAAGAGAACATAAACACTTGATCGAATTGAAAACTGAAACTGAAAGCACTGCGCATATGTGCAATGATGTGCAGAACGAGCTCCCTCCGGCCCTGAATTGTCAAAAAACCTCTCAAAATACTGGCTGTGGATGTGAAAAACGCAGAAAATCGAACTAGATTAAAATTTTTTTATGATGGCCGAAAGTTTCGGAGGCAGTGTGCAAGCGTGATTGACATAACGTGAGGTCGAAATTGTTTTTTTTACGTGCGAAAATTTCGGATGCGAATTTTGGACTCGGTGTGCAATGGCCTTAACAGTCCAAACCAGCGATTGAAAAAAGAAAATGATTAGGAAGACTAAACTGACCTTTCCCACATCCACCAATTTTGAACTAGACTGACAAGTGTTTCAACTTCCTGCTGGAAGTTGGGAAACAGTGGCCATGTCGGCCTCTTTTCCCATTAATCCTCACATGCTATCCCATGATCACCAGTACACTGTGTGATTCTAGTCATCATTGACTGTGCTAGTCCTGAAGCTTCAGGGTGTCTTATAACGGTGCTTATATATAGGATGTGAAGAAAATTGACTTGAATATAGCCAGTGGCAACGTTGTAACCGCTCCACATTTAACATGTAAAACAAAAAAATCCAGTACTTAAGATGTACAAAAGAAGCATTAGTGGTCTACGAAAGTAAGAGTTTCAAATAAGAGGGAGCTGCCTCAAAGAACCAATGAGAAAAGGAAGTGGTTTTACTGAAGAGAAACCGCAGCAGAGCAGTGGCCCACCAGGAACTGGCTACACTTTGGTCTTAAATCACTGCAAACACACATAACAGCCCTTAAAGCAACACAGAGCCACACTTGTAACTTCTCTTCCACTCGGTCACATGACTAAACTGTCACGTTTGTTTAGAGGTTACAGCATGAGCCTGATCAGAAACATTCACACTGCAAATGCACCCAACAATCAACGAGGGTGACATCAGTTCACTTTTCAAAATCCAACCAAATTTAAGAAGTTATTAGCAGTAAGCCACTAATATGCACATTACTGCTTCAAATTATTTTAAAGCTAAACTGTGTAACTCTTTCAGTTTATTCTTAGCTAAAAACACTTTGTTCTTTCAAAAATATATGTGCTCATTAATGTATATTTACTTCATTCAAGTAATAAAGTATTCTCGTGAGTGTATAATGTGCCATTGAAAATACATACAGGTAAGGGGTTCTAATGTCGGTCGCCATGTTGCCCCTCCATCTTGAAAGTACATTAGCCAAAGAGGGACATACCCGTTAATTCAAGCTTCGCCTTTCGCGTTTACGTTTGAGTTAACACTCATGGACGAGGTCAAACTGAAAGCCATGTTAATCTTGGACTATATTGGCCACCGTTAGGGTTGGGTATCGAGAATCCAGTATCGATTGGAACCGGGACTAACTTTCCGTTTTCCCGGAATCGTTCAAAAGTTAAAATTTCGATTCCTAGTTTCGATATTCACAGTCCGCCGACTGTGTCTACCAGAAGTGTTGGCATAACAGCGCGAGTCGAACATGAGTGGCTTACGTCGACGGTCCAAAGTGTGGCTTCACTTTTCTAAAAATAACGAAATCTCCGCAAAATGCAAAATTTGTGACAAAGGGAGTATTTGTGACAGAAGGAGTATTTCCTTCAAAATAACCATTGGTTAGCAAGGTTAGCCAAACTTTTTTGACCATGCCTCTTAAAAGAATTCGGAATCGAGAATCGTTAGGTACCTGAATCGAAACAAGGAATCGGAATCAGAATCGTTCAAATTCAAAAGATACCCAACTCTAGCCACCGTAGGAGTTAAAACGAAATCAGAATTGAGAGGAACAGAAACTAATATTCACTGGATGGTCATTTACCTTTTCACCACTAGATGGAGGTAAAAATCACACAGTGTAGCTTTAATTCGTTATCAAAATTATAAACACATACTGTGGTTTGTAGCACAAATAGTTTTACCATTTATTGCACTTTGATATTCCTCAACGTTTTTAGTGGCTAATGAATCAGAAAGCTCACACATCACAAGAAAATAGCTAACTTTTTTGCTAAATAAGGTGGACACTGTGTATATTGTGTACTGTGCAGTGTGCAGTACACTAGAATTCTGCCCATGTTTCAGCAAGGTTCATGCATGATCACTACAGCATGAATCAATCCTTGTTGGACTGAAACCTTGAGCTTTCTGGAAACCAGCCCAGATCCACTATAGGCTGCACCACCTCCATCCCTTATAAAAAGACGTAACCGCTTGTTTTCTAAAAGGAGTATCAAAACCAACAGGCTTGAGAGCACTAGCACAGAGAACCCCCAACCTGGCATCAAGCGTGAGAAACTCAGAGATCTCCAGAGGGCAAGAAACTTAACCCAGGAGAGGGGGAGGGAGAGAGAGAATGTTTGCTTTATATTCAAATATATGAGCCAAACTTTAGTCTATAGAGTTGGGAGGTGCTCTGCAGAAAGACATGCAACTAAATAAACTGCTAGAGATATGAGTAAGCTGCTCTGTGCTATTAAAGACGAGAGGAAAACTCCCTCTCTCAAACACACAAATAGAATGAATGTCTGTCTGTTTGTCTGGTTTTAGATCTAAATCTTGCTTTCCTCTAACTTTATCCAGATGCCATGGTGGACTGGCCATGAATCATGTGACTTATCACTCCCTCCCTCTTCTTCAGACTTCTCCTTTCTGTCTCTCTTGCTGTCTTCCTAGCTTCCCAGCAGTCTTTGTCTCTTAATGAACATCTCTGGATCTCTTGTTCTCCATCCATCTCTGCTGTTCTGTGAGCTTTGATGGACCGAGACTAGCCAGGGTGAAAGTGTGAATGTGTACGCTTTTTAAGGGTGACACCTTTCTGTAAATACCAGAAATGTAGTAAAACCAGGGTTTCCGTTGTGCGGTAATTACCGGGATTAAACTCAATGGTCAAATTGTCCTTATAAAAACTGTGCAATAATCCCGCCCCCCTAACACAATATGAATTAGAGAATAAGCCTAAAATGTATAAAGCAAACATACACAACTTTTGGCTATGTTATTTAGGGAAAGGCTCTACTGTTTGAAAGTTATTAAACAACATCGCATGCTGCATTTCAAATAAAGCGCACGTATAGAAAACGGCTGTATAGACCTAAACAACGAACGATTGAGTGAGGCCCCGCCCACACTACTGCGTTTTCATCTAAAAACGGAGACCTTTTGCTATGTTTGCACCTCCTGTCCATACTAAAACAGAAAAATTGAAGACCTAAAACGGAGAAGTTTAGAAATGCTGCAGCTCCGTTTTGCGTTTTGAATCTCCGGAGGGTGTTTTAGATTCTATGATTGGGTGTCATCAGTCAATGACTACGTTTACATGCAGCCAATTTTCGGGTTATGGCCGGGGTAAGGTCACTTTTCGGGTTTCTGAAACATTAGGGATAACCCGTTTACATGCGTGAGCAGAGAGAGTTTATCCTGTATACATGGAATTGCAATATCCCGATGTAAACGGCGATGCGCGGTTAGCGTCAAGACGTATGGACAACCTTAGGACATAAACTGCGTCATTTCCGAGTCTTCTTCCTGTATCCAAAGACAACAACAACAAAAGCATGCGGATAATGAATAGTTCGGGGCAGATAGCGATCGCCTTTGTTTGCGCTTAGATGCTGGTAACGTTACTGACCTCGCTCCAAAAGTATGCTGTGCTGTGTCTCGCCATGTTTACTTCCGGTATACTGCACGCAGATTTTTGTATGCGCCGAGAAGTTTCTCTACTCAAAAGACCAAGATTCCTTGCGAATAGAACATGCGCAGAACACAAATCACTATGGGGATATGCCGATACGCGTTTACATGACCAAAAATTCGGGTTAGAAAAGGGGTACCCCAGGTATAATATCCCGGTTTTTAAAATCCGGGATAAGAGCATTTTTCGGGTTTTTGCCGGTGTTTACATGGCCGTTCGCGACCGGATTATTGCTAATATCCCGGTTTTGAACGGGTTATTGGCTGCATGTAAACGCAGTCAATGACGTACGTAAAACGCTGGTGTGGACGGAGAACGCATTCGTTTTAATTCTACGAAAACGCAGTAGTGTGGATGGGGCCTGAGACGTTTTAAACATGACAAGGCCCAGGCAGGCTAGCATTAAAAGCTTTTTTCAGAGGCCAAACATGACGGGCGATGGTGAATCAGGAACATTTAATTTCTATAGATCAGTCGTGCAATTCGTAGGCTAAAGTTTTTTTACTCTCTCATCAAAACTGATGTACATCAGTGCTTACAGCCTATATCAAGCAGGGACACGTTTGTGTGCATTTTATTTTGTGATTTCCCTGGAATGAATAGAGAGTCTCCGCAAAGGCGATGGATAGATGAAATGCGCGAGTGAAGTCTGAGTGAAGATTACGGCAGCGGACACGAGCGATCTTTTTTTGATTTCCAAAACAACAGATTTTAGCGCTAGATCTCTTATTTAATAGTGAACAAACTTAATGATCTGCTAGTTAACTGGAGGTGTTTTATTTATTTGTATTAGGCATATCCATGCCACAAAGTTTCAAAAAGTGAATGTGTGTGAAACCATAGTAAAAAACAATTGGTGTTGATTGACGGCATTCGAAGACAGATACTTTTATGAAGACAGATACTGTCTTCATAAAAATCTCAAAGAATACTTTGTGGGACATAACAATCATAATTAGCTTAATTTATGCTCATGTAAAAAAAAAAACATTTATGGGAGGTTTTTATAAATTGGTGTGTTTGTGCGTGTGGAACAGGGAAAGGACAGGAGACAAGAGGTGGAAAAAATGAGAGGAGAACATATGAGATGTGAGGAGAAAGAGGAGACTTCACATGTTGTAAAGTAAAAGAATTCCAGCAACGACCAGAATAATTCTCTCAAGTATTAAACACGAACAACACATCGTCAGTGAAGAAAAGAAAACACACAACATCATGATATATGGGTATAACCAGGACCAGACGGAGTCCACATTTTCTGCACTGATTTTAGAGGGAAAATCTCTGGAAGGGATTTAAACTTGGTAAAATGCAGTTAGACTGAGCTAGAAGTACTTCACTCTCATTAGTAGCATCATCAAATTAGTAAAAATGAATTAGTTGTTTCAAACCTGAAAGACTTTCTTTCTTCTGTTGAACACAAAAGAACTTTGGTAACCAAACAGTTTGGTGACCATGGACTTCTATTGCATGTTCTCAAATAAATAAATGACAATAAATGGTGACAGAATGTTTGTTTTTGGGTGAACTAACCCTTCAAAAAGTGGAACTTTGTGAATTATGGAGTTTCTAATTCCATTTCACTCTGGTCCTGGATACAACAAACAACATCCATCAGTATCTATCAGGACATCACTTGAAGAAACCAAAATGAACAAAACACATCAGAACACTCTTCATTCCATTAACACGCAAATAAACCACCACAAAAAAACACCCCAAACACAAACAGCAATGAGAGAAAAAGGCCAGTTACCAGAATGTCCATCATGGCTTGGCGGAGGGCAGCCTACTAGTCTTAAAATCCTCAATGATGTTAAATGCCTGGACACATGCATGTCATCCCCCGCAGGCCGCGGACCTCTCCTTCACACGCAAACACATATAGCACAGGCCGGAATGCACAGGAACACACAAACAGGGCAACAGTAAGACACAGACACACACAAATAGGGAGAGAGAACGGTGAGGGAGAAAGAGAGAAAGACTTTATATTAGTCACATCAAGCAAATGCTTACAAATTAAATCTATGACTTTTTTTTACGAATTAAGCTAATTTAGTCAGACATGTTAATTTTTATCGTCGACTAAAATCAACATATGGTGGCAGAAACGTTAGGTTTTTAAATAATATTGTTAAGGGCGAGATTAAAATGAAAACTTGACTATTGTATGAGATTTAACAGAGAACATGACACATCCATCCTTCCATTCCATATCAAACTGTTTGTCCTATGTCCATTCACACCACCGCCACATTTACACCACTGTTCAAAAGATTGGGGTCGAGATTTTGTATGTTTTTGAGAGAAGTCTCTTAGGCTCAACAAGGGTGCATTCATTTGATAAAATACAGTAAAACAGTTTTAACAGCATTAACATAACTGTTTATTTGATCAAACAAAATGAGATTAACTTCAATATGAATATGTTACAAAAACATAATTTATTCCAGTAATGGCAAAGCTAAATTTTCAGCATCATTACTCCAGTCTTCAGTTTTTTTTTTTTTTTTTTTTTTTTTTTTTTGCAATGGGGAATATTTCTTTGGAAAGAAACCATAATACATATTTCAGGATATTTGGAAGAATCGAAAACTTATGTACTATTGTAAATGGTTTTACGGACACTTTTCATTTAATTGAATGCAATCTTGCTGTATATAAGCATTAAACAATCTTACAGACCACACATTTTAATAGCTTTAATTGTTAGGGTTAGTCAGTATTTAATTTATACAATGAAGACTAATCAGTATTATTTTACACTGAATTACTTTAATCAATTTCTCTAGCATTTCTGTACCTGGATACTGTTAGACCAACCTGAAATACTTAAAAGCGCTGCTTATCATATATATTGTCATTTATAGTCTATTGTATTTATATTTGTGCTACTATTTGCAATTAGACTGCTTGACTTTTTTGTAAATTCAGTTCAAAATTTGAAATCAAGCTTCCTTGTGCTATGTGTAACCTATTGCACAATAACCCCATCATAAAAACAAAAAAACACACACACTGAGGCTATGTTTACACGGAAACGATTCTGAAGAGAAAACGCAAAAGTGGCGTCGCGTCATCATTTTTTATTCTGCGTTTAGACGAGCGTTTTGTGTGGGAAATTCGCGTGCAAATGGTGATGCAAATGTCTGAGAAATTCAATGTAGTACTCCAGGTGGCTAGGAGTGCATACTACAGCAACACCAAGTCCACGCTCCTGCGTACAACCTTCACTGTCAAGCAGACCACTGCGTTTTTACCCTTTACACGGGAAACGCGACGATGGAGCGTTTTTAAGATTTCCACTCTGGAGGGTGGTTTCACTTTTTTGCGTTTTTAAGCCTCAAAAATGCCGTCGCCGTGTAAACGAAAGGCACATCCGATAAAATATTTTTACGTTTTCACCCGCGAGCGTTCTCATGTAAACAGGTCCTGAGTGAGCAAGACTGAACATCATAGTTCAGCTCACTTAGAACGTTGTTCGTGGTTTGACTAGTCGAGACTGTTTTCCTAAGATGGGTTCTGTCTGTAAACAACAAGTGGACTGTCTTTATAAAATATTGTCTTATTAAACGCTCTGTACACTTACAAAGTTCTCAATGCTTCGTTTTGCATGTAGGGATCCTCATTATGTTACTGTGTTAGGGTGGGTCTATTTTGAGCCTTGTTAGTGGTATAAACTAGCGATTTCTTTTTACTCATTAAATGCCCCCATTACTGAGCGTTATACGCTAAACAGTTTTTCCAGATAAAACTCTTTACATTCGATTGTCATGCAAACAAATCTCAGAGAACGATCAACTAGGTACCAATGTGTTATTAGACCAAAGGTTCAGTTTTCCTTTAATAAGATTTCCCCAATAAATAGGCAAGAATAAACCTGATGTCCTTCATCCTATTCTTTCCAACAACAAAGTACCTGAACGCGACGTAATAACGACTTCAGAAGTGGGAAGTAAGACATTTCCGACAGCAGGTGAAGTTATCTGATACCTATTTGTTATCTGATTATCAGTTCATTTGCCCCACCTGCTCTCCCTCTTTACCCTCCTTACCTATATTCTCTGTTTGCTTTTTCTTGTGCCAGATTGTGATCATATCTTCACTGTTGTGTCAAGGCCTGCCTTGATATTGGACAGTGATTCCCATAAGGGGTCATTTTTGTTTGTTTTCTTTTTACAAAAAAGCCCATTAAACTCTGCGTCCTTTCTCATCGTCTCATGTTATTTAGCTAATGTATCTATCTTAATTTGACATGAATGGATAAAAGGGCTCTGAGTGTCCATTATTTTTTCCATAAGAGTATTAACTAAAGACATTTCCATCACCTTTTTATGATTTCATTAATTTCCATGACTTTTCCAGGACTGTAAATTACACTTTTGAAATTACACTAAGGACCAATGTGAACCCTGGGAATGAAGTACAGTCTGTTCAATAGGTTGTCTCTTAATGTCACAGGTCAGCTCTGTTTTTCACAACCAATGTTTCTTGGAGTTTCTCTTCCACCGAAGTTATTTGAAAGGCTTTGGTAAAAATATGTTTTCAATGTTTTGTAGGCTAAACTGTATCAGCAAATTCACATTAAATCAAATGTGGCGCATGCTCCTCTAATCCATACTGTGCAGAAAATCCCATAAACTACATGAAATTAAATATATTATTCCAAAAATCCAAGTCTAATACCTTTTGAGAACTCTATCTTAAACAAAATAAAACTTTATTAAATCACCACATATCACTTATGACCTGTCGTCTGACGTTAAATAAAAATCTGCCAAGAATCACCCACAAATCATGAAAAAAACCAGCCCCAGATGTTCAGCCAGCTGCCAAGATCCCGTGCCACCCTCAGATACACACAAATGTGAGCTACGAAGGTCAATCAGTTCATAACCCAGTGAGAAACTGGCATGTGATCTCAAATAGGACCAAATATGAAAACACTCTGCTTTTATTAATACGCATTACCATATTTCATTAATATTAATGCCACAAACACTACTGTTAATGCCATTCTAAGGACAAATGTAATCTTACTGCCCTCAATAAACCATAATACGTATTAAAAGTATGAACTTTTAATAGAACTATAGATCAGGTCGACTGATACTTACATGGCTCCAGGTTTTAGGGGTTAGATAATATCTCTGGACTGTCAGCTAACCTCCACTAGATTTCCTGGAGAGGGGTTTGCGACTGACGCAGGGAACTAAAGGCACTGCTGAGTCTGCTATGGCCACAATCTCCTACTTCCCTTTTAACTCTGTGAAGGAGAGAGGAGGAAGGGGAGCTACACATGTAAAGAGGAAACGTTCAACAGAAGACTGGGGAAGAAAAGCGGACATTGGCGAGGACGTGCGTAAGAAAAAAACAGAGATGGAAGGCAAAAACATAAGCGCGAAGGGAGGGAGTGGACTCTTTCAGCCAGCCTCTCTACGGACAAAATGTGATATTTTAGTGATGTATGTGTCGACACTTGAAAAATGACCAAACTAAACTGGTTTTCCATAGCAAAGAATTAAATAACTGTTTGACCCAAAATGAATCCTGTCATTATTTACTCACCCTCATGTTGTTCCAAACCTGTATGACTTTCGTTCCTCTGTGGAATATAAAAGAAGATATTTTGAAGACAGTGCTGGCTGCTTTTTTCAATGCAGTTACATAGAATGGAGAAAGCTTAAATTGCACCGTTAAAGTTTCATAACAGTTGAGTCTACATATAAAATATTTCTGAGAGGAACAGACTAAACTGATCATCATTTGAGATCCTTAAGATTATAATCTCCCCAACAGAGAGGGCTGTTAACTTGAGTCAATTTGTAAATTAATCATTTAGACTTATTTTGTGAACCAAACCAACTGATACAATGAAATGATCAGTTTAAAATGAATTCACATGAACGCACTAAGAACAGAGTGAGCTTTTCATTGAATAATGACTTAAAATTTTAGTCTATTTCCTTCACAAAGGTCCTTCAAAAAAGTCCTCATTTGACTTCAGAACACTTGCGATATTTGTATGAACCGCTTTAGGGCTGTGAAACGATTAATCCGCATCCAAAATAAAAGTTTGTGTTTACGTAATATATGTGTGTGTAGTGTGTATAATTATTTTGTATATATAAATACGCACACATGCATGTAAACATTTAAGAAATATTTGCATGTATATACTTTATATATATTTATACAAAATTAATATTATACATAAATATACATATTTGCTATATTATTAACACATTTTTCTTAAATATATACATGCATATGTGTGTATTTATATATACAAAATAATTATACACACTACACACATATATATTATGTAAACACAAACTTTTATTTTGGATGCGATTAATCGCGATTAATCGTTTCACAGCCCTAAGCCGCTTTATGGCACTTTTATGGAGTTTTTGACCTTTTTCCTGTAGTTTGAAAGCTGCATGGAAAATAGCTTCCAGTATGAAGTCATATAGTTTTAGAAAGACATGAGGTGGGTGAGTAAATGTTTTGTGAGACATGATGGATTGGGAAGGAGAATGTGATAATCATAGCCATGTCAAATTAGTGTAAAGAGAGACATAGAAACAGGAAGTATAAAGAAAATTGGCAGAGAAGAGTGTGAAAGAGTGTGATTGTGAAAGAGAGAGAAGACGAGAGGAAAGTGGAGTGTGAAAGAAAGAAAGAAAGAAAGAAAGAAAGAAAGAAAGAAAGAAAGAAAGAAAGAAAGAAAGAAAGAAAGAAAGAAAGAAAGAAAGAAAGAAAGAAAGAAAGAAAGAAAGAAAAAGAAAGAAAGAAAGAAAGAAAGAAAGAAAGAAAGAAAGAAAGAAAGAAAGAAAGAAAGAAAGAAAGAAAGAAAGAAAGAAAGAAAGAAAGAAAGAAAGAAAGAAAGAAAGAAAGAAAGAAAGAAATGGCTCCAAAATGAAACAAGTGACTCAAGCTTCATCCTTTAACTAATTTATTTCTTATAGCAACACCAGGCTAATGCTGGGAACTTGCAATCCACACTTTTCCTCAGATCAAAACATGAAAACGAACAAATCAACAATGGTGCAATGAACTCAAGTTGTTTATGCGTACACTTGAATTCTTCGGCTTTCAACTGTTGGGTCGTGACCCACGTCTGACAGAGTTACGGACAGCAGGGATATAAACAATGCTAAATACAAATAGTAAAAGCGCAACATAATAATCATGCATAGTTAGATGCGGCAAAATAAATAGGCCTGTTGTCACAACTCAATTGTATTTTGCCGCATTTTCATCTTTTATTTGCTCAAAAGATGTCATGACCTCATCTTTGAAAACCAAAAGTACTTTGTCAGGGATGGGTCCTGATTCAACTCCTCGCTGATAGACTGTAAAACTATTTATCGAGTTTTACTCCAGAATATGACGTGAAAACAATGCTAATCGGAATTATTTTGCCAAGCCAGGCGTTCAAGTCGGGGCTTGGTTTTGCCGAGCAATGACGCCAGCATTGTGTTTCTTTCATCATAAAACAAGCAGTATCATGAAAAAAAAAAAAAACAGTTTTGGTCTTTCCTGGACAGAACTTGTCCATTAATCAACTTTCTGACAATTTAACAACCCAATCCTTGCCTTTTCAACCATTTTATCTTTATTGACAGACAACATAATCACAGTTTTACCTACTGCTTGTCAATGATGCCAATAAAACACTTTACTAGACCTAACTAATTTATCATTTAACTGACACTTTTTTTCAATTAAACTATACAGACAGACAGCTTAATGAGCAATTTGAACCTACAACACTCCGGCATGCCGTCATTCACCAAGTTTAACACATCAGAAGAGTCCTTTAATGATTATAGAATATACGTGTTTACTGTCTGTTTATCTAGTACACTTAGCAACCCATTTTATCGTGCATTAGCATTCAAGATCAACATAAAAAAGTAAAAAAAAAGGGACTACTCTACAAAGATTTTCATCCAATCAAATGTTTTCAAGACCTGCAAAATAATGAGTTAATGAATCAATCCCAAGATAGCAACAACAACTCACAGAAGCTACTGTCTTTAAAAAAGTGTTTAACTTTAGCTTACTATACATCATGTAAAAATGCCACCTTTGCAATGAATGGCGAAACACTTTTTTGTTTTAAAAGGAGCTTTGTTTTGCTAAGCGGTGTTCTGGTTGAATCAGTGCTTCAGAGAGGACGACTAGCCCCTTATGAACCCTGCACAACCCTGAAGGCCCTGAATAAGGGAATCATTTATTCAGGATTCTGCTCCAGTGACTGGTCACATTGCTTTTCTATTTTCTCTGGTTTTGTTCATTCAGTAACTGTTTTTGAATAATGCCTATACAGCAGACAGAATGAGTTTTTTTCTTCTTCTTCTTCTTCCTGCAAAAGGATCTTATCAGCAAACCATACTGACGGAACTCATTATTTTGTACAAAATTATGTAAATGCAAAAACAATGCAAACTTGTCAAACCATGATTTCCTGTCTACTACACTCTTGTAAAATAAAAGAAAGTGACAGAAGCACTAGGCCACACAATTATAGCATAAAACGACTCAAACCATTTCTGTACTGCTGCTAATCATGTTATCATTCACATCAATAACCTTGGTGGGCGATGTGACCAAAATATAATTGTTTTCTTACAAGTGTATGTATAGTTATATCACAATCAACATCAATGCATTCATGTTTGCGCAAATCATTTCTCACCAGACTGCTTTATAAATTAGGGTCAGTCTAAAGCTGGTTTTGCTAAGAAGCTGCTCCTAAAAAAGAATCGGTACTATTCATGTTCCTGCTGCACCTCCAGAAGAAGTGAGTGTTAAGTTTTAGAAACCTTTAAATTAATCTTTGCAAATCACTTGCAAGGCAAGCTTCACGATGAATGCAGCTAAGGTTTACACTCAGGGTACAATACGGCATGTTTTCAATGTACAACATTCTCAATATAATTCATAATCCTACGTTTAAAATGAACAACGCATTATGGTTACTGTGTTTTTGTACATCAGTAAACACATAGCATTCGTACATCTTACAAAGTTACTCTACCCTGCCAGTGCATACAAAGATAGACCAAAATGACATTATGCTAACCAACCATTCAGAAACGTCTTGTTCAAGCCTTAACCGTCAAAATTCTTTGCAGCCGTCATCTTGTTCTGGATGCGACTTCGGTACAAATAGATACGGTTGCACAGATGTGTCCGCAGAGACTTCCACTGCCATTCTCTCTCCAAAATACCCTCAACTGTTGTCAAGGCAACACTCCACATGCGTTGTGTCCAGCAAAAAAGAGGGGTGGAGTGAGCGAAGCTCATTATCAATTAAAGGCACATGCACTAAATGGTGTGCTGAAAACAGAGCTGACCAGGTAAAATTAGTGTTTTCTTAGGCTCAATCCCAATTCACCTCTTGGCCCTACCCCTTAGCCCTACCCCTCCGTTTTGAGGTCCCGATTCTTGTTGAGATCGAGGGGTAGGGCGAAGTGGGAGGGCTACATAGCCCTCAAAACTGAGATTTTTCAGATGCACACTCCAAACGGAGGGCTACGAGAAAGTTCACGGAATGCATCGGAAATCACCGGCGAGATGGATCGCAAACGGTTAAACATTTAAATTTAGCGCCAGATGATTCCACCACACACTTTATTTACTCTTATAATAACACTATAGTAGCCTGGCAAACCAGACCTATCAAGATGTTAGGTCTGGGAACTCACAATTGGCATCCCTCAATCCGAGGGGCGGGATAAAATGTTGTCTTTCAATATCCCTCTGCACGCCATAGGATAGCGCTAACCAACCAGAGCGATGATGGCTGTGGCTGAGTGAGTCCCATGTGTTTTCCTCATGGTTTTCTCTCCAGCGGAGCAAGTTGATATATTAAACGTTTGCCTTATCCGGTCGTCAAAACTCTGAACACATCTTCCTCTTTAAGAATGACTTAAGTTACGTTCTTAACTCCAAGTCATCCGAGTCGCGGCCAAAACCGAATCGAAAGACCGCTGTTCGCCAGCTGCGTCTTGTTTGTTTTTAAGTAGCAGGGAAATCACCTATGGAAATCACGACGCAGAACCGTCACAACTCTGCCGTCATTGTGTTAAGCCCGCCCACCAACTCTATACACGATGTGATTGGCCAGACCAGAGTTTGATTTTCCACTTTGAAAGTCAACGGAGAGTTGCTAGACCACACTTTGCAGCAAAATAATTTTTGCTGCCGCTAGGGTGCGTCTTAGATTTCTAGGCTAACACTATAGTCGTTTAAATTAAGAAATGGTATAATAAATTACCTTTCCGATCAGAAAAGACATAAAAAACATTTAGAGGAAGGGATGTTATAATCATCATGTTTATTCAAAGTGAAGAGCAGCTGCGCTGATTGTCAGTTGTTGTCATGGCAAAATCCTGTACAAACTCGCCAACGACTGATGACGTATCGGGTTCATGAAGGGTTGTTCCATTTCGTAGGGGAATATTTCAAGCCCTTCTTCACTTCACCCCCTTCACCCCTTCTTTCAACCCCCTATCTTCACTTTGGCTGGGGTTTTTAGAAACAATCGTTTTCTGTGATAAAAACAGGGTAATTTGTTGATTGGGTTGATTAACGGAATGTGCTCCACTCATGTTTAATTAGCTTTGATTATCTGAATGCGCTCCAAAGGTGTTTGTAATTCGGAAGGAGCATGTTCGATTCACAAAGTAGTCGAAAAAAACTACATAAACAGAACAGACTGGAACACATTCAAGCTACAGCCGTGACAATGACGAGATTGTGCGACATAGACGAGAGGGAAGAGGTTAGAGAGTACCCTCATTTTAACAACTCTATGAAAGAATGCAAAGATATTGACATTGTAACGCGTGGTGACAGATTGCTCAAAACTGTGCATGCGTCGAACGCCTGTGTGTGTACACATACGAGTCAAAGAAGTATACTTTGCAAGGCTGTGCAAGTGTTGTGTAAGTGTGCGCGTACCGTAAAAAATGAAGTATACATTTGAATTGAATCCTTCATTGACTGAACTTGCTTTAATTACATTGAGATAAATCTTTGCTCAATATTTTGATAATTTAATAAAAAATAAATCATTTATTTGCAATAAAGGAGGAAGGGGCATGCTCTGTTGAAACATTTTTTTTTTAAAAGTTTAAGCATAGTTCTGGTCCTTGATTCTAATTGGTTGAATCGAGTTCGGAGCCGTTTTTTTCTGCGTCAGAAGCCGTTTTTTTTTTTTTGCATTAGGTGGAGATTACACTTGCTGTTTACAAAAACTTCCAGTGGTTAACGTGAATGATGTTAACAACACTGTGAGGCAGTTCGCTGTCAAACATAAGAGTAAAAAAGAGAAGGGTTTTAAATTATATATTTCGAGCTACATCGGCAACTTTGAGGGTGAGTATTCTCTAGGGATGCTCCGATTCGATCGGCATCGGCTGATAATAACATTTTATGACTCGATCGGTACTCACTAACTTGGCCGATCTTACAAACCGATCGCGATTTGATGACGTCAACGCGTGAGTACGTATGATGCGTGGGGACTTAAATTATTTGGCGAGCAGTCATGTCTTCGCCGGTGTGGAACTACTACGATGTTTCGAAATATTTTTTTAAAATTCGCTATTTGGCGTGTATTTTCCAAAGAAATCTCACGTGGAGGAGCATTGTCCAAAACATTTAATACAACGAACCTGATTTGTCACTTAAGAACGTGCCACTGCGAGACGTATGGCGATATGAAAAACGGGCAACGGCAAAAAAGGCAACGGGTAATCCGACTCTCACTCAGCTTTATTTTGTCCTGCTCAG
Organism: Hybognathus amarus; assembly: GCA_030378365.1. Lineage (NCBI taxonomy): Eukaryota > Metazoa > Chordata > Actinopteri > Cypriniformes > Leuciscidae > Hybognathus > Hybognathus amarus. The sequence continues at coordinate 96,993 of JAQIUQ010002042.1, forward strand.
ACTTGTATTGGACGATGTTTAAGTTACATCAGACTTCTCCATTTTAGGAGACTAAATGTTTATTTTGTCCTCCACAGTATTGGACAATGTTTTAAACTGTTCCATTTAGTTTATTTGTCTTATATTAAGTCAATTAAGCATCAGAGTCGGTATTGGTATCGGCCGATCACCATGACAAGAAATCGGTACTCGGTATCGGCTGCAAAAATCCTGATCGGAGCATCCCTAGTATTCTCTCACATCGTGCGAAAGCCGACTAGCGAATCAGTTTCCAAAATCGTTGTCTTTTATTTTTATTATTTATTTTTATTTTATTATTTTTATTTTTATTTAATTTTATTATGGATTTGCCGCAATATACTTTGCCTGCAGAACGCGCTATGCAGAAGTAAAGAAGCTGGATGAGATCCTATCGGACATACGTCAGCAGGGTTCGTGCATAGAGCCTATTACAATAAACATACACACTTGTGACTGCATTACATTACAGCGCAACTACCGTTTGTGATTCTTTGTTGCTGCATGTGCAACCTCTTTGGAACTACATTGCTTGGCGGAGGAATATGTGTCATAATGTTTTTTTTTTTTTTGCCTGGTGTTTATTTTATGAATAAAAAAATATTAAAATGATTTATTTTTTATGGAGTAACCGTTTTATAAAAGCAATAAGCCCTGCAAAGCCGTGTTTTTAAAGTGAATTTAGAACAGCTAAGGGGCGTTGTTAGGCATGACGTGAAGCAGAGATTTATTCTATACAAGAAACTGGCTTTGCATTTAAAACATGTTTTTTATTTTTATTTTTTTATCTTCTGGCCATGGTGGACAAAAAAAGTTCAAAATGACTCATCCTGCACTACATATTTTTGTCCAATCAAAAAGCACCTTCAACTGCCTAATATATAGCAAATCATGGTTCATGGCTGGCTGTGACATAACTAAAGTCTATTGACTATTTTAAAGAGAGAGAAACCGATCAAGAGATCATTGTTTTGCTCAAATAGCTTTTTCAATGGGAAATACATCAGCACATAAAGAATGGGGTCCTTAAAGCATCACAAATAATAATCTCTAGTTTTTAATTGCAGATTTAAATTTGGTTTAGCTTGTTTTCAAAGTCTTTATTCCCTGTCTAGACTGACTGACCATGAGCACTTTCTCTTCTCTTGTTATATATGGTTTAATTAATGCCAAATGCACAGATACAATAAAGAAAATACAAAGACAACATCCTCTGTGAATGTAAGAGTGTGACTTTGAGGAACAAATGAAGTAAGCTCACAAAACCTGATTCCTGGTACAGCAGAGATGCTGAAGATACCAAAGCAGCTGAGCTTTGACTGGCATGCCCACGTGGAGGCTTGCTTGGTGTTTCAAAGCATGTCATTCTTTTCGCTAAATATAGACCTTGTTGTTGTCACCACAAACTAAGAAGGCTACATACACTATGATGATTAGGGTGAATTCGGGTTGATTGGGACACTTTTTGCCATTGAGATGACTGGAACCATTTGTCCCAAGTCAAGTCACCTTCATTGTCACCTTGTTTCAAAGCAGCTTTACAGTGATGATAGGAAATGAACGTAACATATATTGTTTTGACAATCAACCTGGATTTACCCATTTAATTTCGTCAAGCAACATACATGCCTCTAGTGTGGTCAAAAAATTAAAAACCCTCGGGGAAACCAAAAGGTCACGTACAGACAATCATTGATTGGACATAAATATCTCTTAACCTCGGGAATTCTCTTTCTGACGTCAGAACTGCGCGAGCTCTGTGTCTCCCCTCCATTTCTGCAGGGACACGCGCGAACGCGTTCAAAGCGTTGTACCGCCACGCGACACCGCGGGCCCCGCCCCCCGATCGCAACGAGAACGCGCAAACAGAATTCATTCACCCGAAGGTTTCGCGCGTGCATCGCGAACGCGCTTTACTATACAGCCTGCTAAAGGGAGAAAACGATAAGAACATCTTTCGAGACGAAAAAGAAACGCACAAAAAAGCGTTTGGGTTTTATTCTCAATGGTTACGTAAAACATGCGGTTGATTGATAGAAATACAGACGTAACGTTAGATATATCATATGTCAGTGACAAATGATAACCTGAGCTTTATCCTCCCCCACTTCCTAGATGTGTGAATTGAAAATTCCCCCTTCATACAACGCTATAATCCGTGCATTAGCTTTCACTCTCCGATGAACTGAAATGCCCCAAACCAACATTGTATCAGCGCATAATGCTTTACTGGTAGAGATTTAAAGCATCGGCTGTGGTGAAACCAATGTGTTATGCAAATATTGTTTTTGTGAGGAGAATTCAAACCGTAATGCCCGTGACACACACCGGGCGCACGACTACTGCATGGGGCTCACAAAATACATCTTACAGCAGATGACAACTCAGTTTAGCCTTCCGACTAGATATCTATCCCATTCTGATGAAGCGAAACAGGAGACGCGAAAATAAGCGGCATTCCCTCCTCGACTGCGAATAAGCGCTGTATATCTCGGATACATTCAACCGCTCCATTTCTAGGAAAGCTTCGTTTACACCAAGCCATTGAAGTAAGTTCTTGCCCATAAGACTGCACAAAAAACAAATGTAGAGACAGAAGGTTGGGGTTTACAGAGGACGACTCATTCTTCGGGGAAAACGGAAAAGAACCCACCATCCACTGGCAAACTCAACGTTTATGCTATTGAAAAACGCTAACGATGACAATACTTACAATTTTGGCATTAAAATGATCTGGAGGGCGGTAGCCGTTTCGTTTTCTGAAGCACATCCGTTTGTTTTTGCCTGTTTTGTGTGTAAAATACAGTATCTTTTTTTCCTCCAATGTTCCAGCTTGAGAATCGACACCCTTACGGAGGCAGGCTGAGGATGAATTGCGCATGCGCTGATTTAGACAGTTCTACTCAGTCGATTGACGAAGGACTTCCTCAGTAATTGTCATTTCCAGCGGAACTTTTCAAGTTGATCTGCCCATAATAATAATAATAGTAGCCTTAACATTGTGTTGATTGAAGTAACAAAACACAACAATGTAGCATATACAATCATTTCCCTTTGATTAAGCTATTCTCTATTATGTGAATCACCCAAACATTCACATAACTTCTACCCAACTTAAATATGTGATTTTCTTTACATGTATATAACAGTTTATTGACCACAAAGCAGACATGAGGATTTAAAATATATAGAATTTCTATAAATTGAATCATCATTGTTTCATACGGTAGATTGTCTTCACAGAAACCTTGTAAATTTCCAGCAGGGAGCGCCAAACACTAAAAGAACAACGAGTCCCAGAAATCCCCCAACAGCTTTTCTGCAAGATTCCTGAAGATAAAAATATAAAAACACAATAATCAATATCAAATAGATGCAATTAACTGGCGTAAAATGAAAGATGTGTTGCTTTGAATTATCTTGATGCGTTTAATTGCCAAATTCGATGTGCTTTTAATAATGCCATAGAAGTAGAGTGTCTCTCTTGATAAAACTCCACTGTTCAACAGTTAAAGTGTGAGCCTATATGAAAATGGCTAAGGGTTACGAGAGGACACTTATGCGGCGACCACTTGGTGTCAGTAAAGCTCTCTGCCTAGGGTTGAACTCCCTCGTGCACCATTATGAAGTCTGCAGTTTGATTTATCATGACTAAATGCGTATCCCCACTAAAAACACATTTTGCGTGTGCATTTAGGCACAATAAGAATGTCTTTAAAAAGCAATTCCTTTAGATATAATTAATGATAGTCTTATGTTGTTAAGGCTATTTCCTTGCTAGCAGCTCAGCAAATTGTGTTATCTGCTTCATGTCATCTTCATCACCCATCTTTAATTTAAGAGACATTGACCAATCTTTCTCCCTCCCCTTTAATTACAATGCTGACATAATGACTTTAAGCTGTAATTAGGTTGAATTCTGACTTTGTTTACCTCTCTCTGATGCAGTGAACCAACATGTTTGCTCAGGGTGAAGACATGAGTGTAGCCTATAACTCTCAAATAGCATCACACTTAAAGCACTTTGTGTTGTCATTGGCTCCCTTTCAGTAATAACGTCAGCAATCTGAAATGTGATTAGAGGGCAGTTTTATTCCTCAGACACACTACTCATGCACACCTTACAGATTCATCATCCGCTCAGTCCGACCCCCGCTGCCAGATTCACCCCATGGCACTGATGCTTTACAGATTCACACACACAAGTCTTGCTGACTGAAGCATGTTTGACTGCTACTGACATTGCAAGCTGCCCTGTTCTTTACTCTCACCTCTATTTGCCAGTAATGTCAGTTTGGGCTTCTTCTTCTTCTTTCTTTTTTTCACACTGAAAATCTCTGTGCTTTAACTGAAGACTTTCATTTTGTCTAGGGTTCTTGTTCTCGATAATAATCTGCTGAGATGAGATTACTGAACAGTCTCCACTTTGGCATCCCCCTTTGGTTTCCAAAACCCAGTTTGAAGATATAGCAGAAAATATGAAAAATGATACAATAAGATCAGAGGTTGAGACCTCTGGTAATTGCAAGAGCTGCACAGTGGATTTTATACAACAGTTAGTCCTAGTCCTCTATATATTGCTCAAAAATGAATGTTGCTAAAAATGAACAGAATTAAAAACATTATTGTTTACCAGTCAATCTACAATTGCATTCAATATCTTTTTACATTTAGACCTTTGCTGTCGTACACTTAAAAAATGATATGTTGGCTTTAATTAACTTTTTTTGTGTTAACAGAATCCATAAATTAACTTTTTTCTTATGTCAACAGGTACCATGTAACTGGGTTATGTTAAACAAACATAATTTGTTCATGTAACTTCAACATCTAGGAATAATTCATTTTAAGCGACCCAATTAAGCTCTGAGCAGAGTGTAAAATGAACACTGAAGCAGTGTTAAAGTTGATTAAATGCCCAACTAAAACACACATTGATCACCATAATGGTGACTTGCAAATTCCATCAGGTGTCTTCAATAATGATCAATCATCCCTCAATAATACACTTCATTATCTCATTAACTTTAACACTGCTTCAGTGTTCATCACTTAAAACTACTTAATTCCATTATGTTGAAGTTACATGAACAAATTATGTTTGTTTAACGTAACCCAGTCATGTGGAACCTGTTGACATAAAAAGGTAATTAAAGCCATCATATCATTTTTTAGTGCGGTTATCATTTACTAAAACTATTTAAAATTGTGTGCTTTAATTGAAATAAAGCTGAAATAAAATAGTATTTCCACCTGCACATTTTGGATATCGCATGGCATACCTCTGGATGCAAACACAAAGATGCGCATAAATTCTAAAAATGTGCATAAAAATCGTACGCGAAATTGAGACAATTGAGACAGATGCATTCTTTATACGATAAGAAAATATGCACATAAACGAAGATGGAAACAAATTTACTGTTCATATCTTGTATGCTCATAAACCAAGGTTCGTTGACTATTTTTAAGTCCAATTAAACACATGCATAAATATTTGCCATGCAAGGCCACATTATAGTCTGTATTTTCAGACTCAGAGCATTCAGTAAATATTTTCTTTGTATCTTCAGTTATCTGCGGTTGATGGTCAGGCCCTCATCATCCTCTAGGATCTCTTCAACTCTTCGTCTCTAAATAGAGGATAAAAACATATAAGCAAAAAAAAAAAACATTGGAAACCTTTATTTGAAAAGTTCATGTTATTAAAGATGCCTTTCCAAGTTTATTTATAATTTGAACATCTAGTCATGTAGCAAATGAGGAACGGTAACATAAACGTTTCATAAGCAGTCAAGTTAAAGGGATTTTTCTGAAGGCATCCAACAATGAAAATTCTGCAGAATTTTGCAGAACACAAAATATAATGAAGTATGTTTCTGGTTGTATTTACAAAGAGTCAGTGAGGTCCAAAACAATTACTAAACATTTTTGTTCATTGCAATAAAATGAAATATAAAAATTTGATGAAAAACAAAAACAAATTTATAAATGTTGCCTTGGCAATTGACTAAAAATAAACATCTAGTTCAGTCATTAAACTCTAGAGGGCGCAGGTCCTTAACATGCAGTCTACAAGCAATCACATCATTACTGCATAGCACAAGCTGATTGGCCTCTGCAGACCCTGCAGCCAATGATATTTCTTGCTCAACTTTTAAACAGTTGGTTCATTTTTCGCTGTGATCTAATCCTGCTAGTTCATCTAAAACCCAAGGGGTAATCCATCGACCGGAAGTTGAAGCCTCGCGGGAGCTTCCATCTTGTAGCAGAACTTCACTTGCGTTAGCATTTCCATTGACTCCCATTCATTTTGGCGTCACTTTGACAGCGAATAACTTTACATCTGAGGTGTTTGAAGACCCCATTTCTCCATTATTTATTTCTAAAGAAACACAACAATGTATAAAATGCTCCATTACCTTGTAGCTTATGTTTTTTTTGTAAAAGTAGGCTAACGATTGCGTCATAACCATGCGACTCTCTGTCGCACAGTAGAGAGATTACTGTATGGACAGGAGGAAAAGCTTGCAGGCAATCAGGGAAATGTGGAGGCAAAATGACAAAATAATTAATCAGAATACCAAGCAAAAGTTTCTCCTGCTCCTAGCTCATGGACTCATGGACCTACTCACACTCTCCACCTCTGCGAGTTTCGGAAGGGAATGATTCAGATTTCTCATGCCACAGCCACTAGAAGACAGACGGGTTGCTCACGTCACATCTACGTCGTCAAGCTCTGTTTGACTCGGTTTGAGTCTGCCCGTCATAAATGGAAGTGCTAAAAAAAATCTGCAAAAATGGGCTTCACTTGTCTCATTGGAGTTCCAATGAGATGACTCTGTCCACTTCTTATACTGTCTATGCTAAAAAAACCCAGCTCCACCTGCCTAGATCTTCTAGGGGATTGATGTATGTCTATTTATGCAGGAGCAACATATCTTACAAGCTCACAGCAGCATACAGTGTATCTAGTAGTCGTGAGTACATGCTATTTGCTCTGCAGCAGCAGTGAGATTTACCTTTTTTAACAGATTTACCAAGACCAAATAACATTGCAATATACAATAATGCTAAAACTATTCAGAGTTGTCATGATTGAACTAATAAATAAAACTGAAACTGTACAAATATATATATATATATATATTATGCTTTTTCACTTAGATTGAAGTAGGTAGAAATTCCTGGGTGTCCTGTATTCGTGTCTTATTGTATCTCAACGGTTTATTTAGTCCTTGGGAGGCTCAAAGTGTGGGTGATATAAGAATATTTACATCTATTCTAAATCAACGATTCAGAGAAAAAGCACAAAATGCATGGTACACATCAGTGCTAGATAATAAAAAATTGAATATATACTCACAATGCAAGTCAATGGTGGTACGGGAAAGCTACATTGCATCTATACATTACATACAGTTGGTACGATCTCTGTTATATACACTCACCGGCCACTTTATTAGGTACCCCATGCTAGTAACGGGTTGGACTCCTTTTGCCTTCAGAACTGCCTCAATTCTTCGTGGCATAGATTCAACAAGGTGCTGGAAGCATTCCTCAGGGAGTTTGGTCCATATTGACATGATGGCATCACACAGTTGCTGCAGATTTGTCGGCTGCACATCCATGATGCGAATCTCCCGTTCCACCACTTCCCAAAGATGCTCTATTGGATTGAGATCTGGTGACTGTGGAGGCCATTTGAGTACAGCGAACTCATTGTCATGTTCAAGAAACCAGTCTGAGATGATTCCAGCTTTATGACATGGCGCATTATCCTGCTGAAAGTAGCCATCAGAAGTTGGGTACATTGTGGTCATAAAGGGATGGACATGGTCAGCAACAATACTCAGGTAGGCTGTGGCGTTGCAACGATGCTCAATTGGTACCAAGGGGCCCAAAGAGTGCCAAGAAAATATTCCCCACACCATGACACCACCACCACCAGCCTGAACTGTTGATACAAGGCAGGATGGATCCATGCTTTCATGTTGTAGATGCCAAATTCTGACCCTACCATCCGAATGTCGCAGCAGAAATCGAGACTCATCAGACCAGGCAACGTTTTTCCAATCTTCTATTGTCCAATTTCGATGAGCTTGTGCAAATTGTAGCCTCAGTTTCCTGTTCTTAGCTGAAAGGAGTGGCACCCAGTGTGGTCTTCTGCTGCTGTAGCCCATCTGCCTCAAAGTTCGACGTACTGTGCATTCAGAGATGCTCTTCTGCCCACCTTGGTTGTAACGGGTGGTTATTTGAGTCACTGTTGCCCTTCTATCAGCTTGAACCAGTCTGGCCATTCTCCTCTGACCTCTGGCATCAACAAGGCATTTCCGCCCACAGAACTGCCGCTCACTGGATGTTTTTTTCTTTTCGGACCATTCTCTGTAAACCCTAGAGATGGTTGTGCGTGAAAATCCCAGTAGATTAGCAGTTTCTGAAATACTCAGACCAGCCCTTCTGGCACCAACAATCATGCCACGTTCAAAGTCACTCAAATCACCTTTCTTCCCCATACTGATGCTCGGTTTGAACTGCAGGAGATTGTCTTGACCATGTCTACATGCCTAAATGCACTGAGTTGCCGCCATGTGATTGGCTGCTTAGAAATTAAGTCAAAACAAAATCACTAAAAATGAAACTAAAATTAAAATATAAAAGCTAATTAAAAAAAAACATTAGTTTATAAATAATACTATAACAACACTGGTTTAATTGCTTGTGGATCAAAAACCACAAAGACATTCTTCAAAATATCTACTTTTGTGTTCTGCAAGAAAAAAAAACAGAGTCAGGTTTGGAACGTAAAACATGAGGATAAGTGCATGATGACATCAAACTTTTTAGAGAAACTATTCTTATGAGTAAAAATAAAAAACCTTTATACACTTACAGAGGGTTTTAGCATTAAGAACAAATACAATCTCTTGAACTGAACAGTGCAATGTTTTATATTTACTTGTGAAGCCAACGGCTAATGAAGGCCATGTATCGATCTACAGATCAATAAATCATGCATATTTAATTTGAGCGTGTTCTTTTTTTAAACAGCTCGACCTGTGTCCCTGCACACTCTGAATGCCATGATTCATTATTGGCAATTTCATCAATGAAGGCTCTCGCATGGCAGCAGTTTGACCAAGCCTGCCGATGTTACAATGATGACACTTGGCACTGCATTGACATTTTACTTCTAAAGATAACATGAAAGGACAGTCAGATTGGTACCCCTGTTGTCATGATTCTTATGAACTTTTCTTTTAAACGAAGAAGAATAAGCAGAACCTTTTAGGGTAAAATAAAGGCTGAGACAAAACAAGCAGTCTCTTCAATATCTGCCTGCTGAGGCGAGATAATTGGAACATGTCCCTCCACCTGTTAGAATATGTAGAGATCTGAAGCTCTCTCTCTCTCTTTCTCTCTCTGTCTCTCTGGTCATGCTTATTTAAGAGATAGCATCAGGACTGTGACGGTCAATGAGAAATTGTCGACTGGGGCTGCTTCATGTTATTACGGCATTTCAGCAGTGGGAAAGGGGAAATGAAGCAAAGATCAGACTCCCTGTGCTCCTACTTCCGTCATAGAGCAGGCATTGAGGAACATTTTCGGACCTGACTCGCACATTTCACTGAGCTATACATTTATACTGATAACAAAAGAAAAGTATTGAGAATCTATGAGATTTGATCAGTTTTAAGTAAAAATATGCACCTGTAATTGGTCCATGCAGTCAGTGTGGTTTATCTTCCTCTGACTCACAGAGAGTAAATGCTCCAGGCGTACAGCCCTCTGCGCGGTAGACTGGCATGAAATCATTAAGTTAATTTCCTGCTCCTGAAAATTTGCAAAGGAGAGAGATTAGACTTTTAGGCAAGTGTCACAGAGGCAAATACGCAATTGAGTATCCTCCCAAAGAACTGAGATTATTTTACTTTAAAGGAATTTTAACGGAAATTTACTTGCAATTTCTGGGTGAAAATGGTTTCAAGCTAACACCATTTTCTTTTTCAGCTTGCAGGGGTGTGTTTATGTGGACTAAATGATTGGAGAAATCCTGCATATGTGTGTCTGTCTTTTCACCAGATGACATTTTGATGAAACATTATGAGCAATGTAAAAAAAAAAAAAAAAAAAAAAGCACATGCAGTCATTTCATTTCATGCCAAATTTAAGTAAGATGAAGATTCCAGACACAAGTAACCTAGTTTTATTTTAAATGTTTGTAAAAAATATGACAATGCTAAATATGCCAAAATAAATAAAGGAATCCTGGATGACTATGTACAGCCATGGCCAAAAGTAATTGCAGTGACAACGTTTGCTGCTTCAGTATTTGTAGATTATTTTTTTTTTCAGATGTTGATGAAGTTTTAAAGGATTTATTGAAAATAAATAAAAATAGGACAAATTTTTTACAGCATTGACTGTTCTTCATAACCTCTGCAATTTGCTCTGGCATGCTGGATGTCAGCTTCAGGGCCAAATCTTGACTGATGGTGATCCATTCCTGCCTTATTAGTGTTCGATCACAATTTGTGGACTTCTGCTTGTTCTCTCGCCTTATGAAGATAGACCACATGTTCTCATGTGAGTTCCGGGGTATTCCCTGGCCATGATAATTTCAGTGATGATATTCGAGCCACATCATTATCACTATTGCTTTGTCACATGGTGCTCCATCATGCTGGAAAATACATGGATCATCAGGAAATTGCTCTTGGTTCTTTGGGAGAAATGTTTTGATACCAAAGTAACCCCACCCATTCGTCTCAGGATGCTTCTTCTACGGTCCAGAATTTCAGTCAGTCCTTATGATTTTCTTGGATAATAGTGACTTCTTGCAACGCATTCTTATCCTAGGGCGTTATCTGACTGACACTTTTGACCATGCATCTAAATCCGACGCACATGGCAACCTTTAGCGTCAGTTACATGACGCTCATCCTGAGGGCGTCATCTAACTGATGCTTTTGACCATGTGTCTAAATCCGACACATATGGCAACCTTTAGCGTCAGTTACATGATGCACATCCTCAGGGCGTCATCTAACTGATGCTTTTGACCATGCGTCTAAATCCGACACACATGGCAACCTTTAGTGTCAGTTACATGGCGTCTCATCCTAGGGCGTCATCTAACTGATGATTTTGACCATGCGTCTGAAATCCGACACACATGGCAACCTTTAGCGTCAGTTACATAACGCACATCCTCAGGGCGTCATCTAACTGATGCTTTTGACCATGCGTCTAAATCCGACACACATGGCAACCTTTAGCGTCAGTTACATGGCGCTCATCCCAGGGCGTCATCTTACTGATGCTTTTGACCATGCGACTAAATCCGACGCACATGGCAACCTTTAGAGTCAGTTAGATGACGTGAGTAGGTTTATGTCTGGGTAGGGTTCAGGTTAGACCACTAGGAGGCACGTCTCATATTGACGCTAAAGGGTGCCATGTGCGTTGGATGATGACGCATGGTCAAAAGTGTCAGTTATAACGCCTTGGGATGAGAACGGGCTGCTTCTTTAGCCCCTTTCACACAGAGATTCCGGAAAATACATGGATAATGTGACCCGGCATTTTTCCAAGGATTGTTTGATTTCGGTTCATTCACACTTCTAGTGATTTGCCGGGATCTGTGAGCGCGTTCACACACAACCCGTAAATATCCCGGAAAGGCACATGACGTCAGGATGAGACATATAACGTTTGCGTTGAAAACATGTACACACGCATACCGTCTCACAAAGCTGGAGAACGATCTCAGCTTCAGTGTGGATAGAGAGGAGCTCCTGGTCTCTGCTTCTTCCCAGTTTGCAGACATTTGTTCGTTCTTTCTTTGCTGATGACGAACACAAACTTTCTTCTAAGAGCAACAGAGTCGTGTCGATAGAACGAGCGCCATCACTATGACACACCCCTTATGGCATTGGCCCTGGCTTTTGTTCACACAGCAGCGCGTTCCGGGACTGATCCCGGCAATGTTACTAGGTCCCCAACCCGGCATCGATCCCGTATCAATCCTGGGTCGTGTTTGCGTTCACACAGAAGGCATTCCGGCAATTTCCTGGGATCAACGCTAGGGTTGGGTATCGTTTGAATTTGAACGATTCTGATTCCGATTCCTTGTTTCAATTCCGGTTCCTAACGATTCTCGATTCTTTTAAGAGGCAGGGTCAAAAAAGTTTAGCTAACCTTGCTAACCAACTGTCTTTCTGAAGGAAATACTCCTTTCTGAAGGAAATACTCCTTCTGCCACAAATACTCAAATTGCATTTTTTGCAGAGATTTCGTTATTTTTAGAAAAGTGAAGCCACACTTTGGACCGCCGACGTAAGCTACTCATGTTCGACTCGCGCGGTTATGCCAACACTTCTGGTAGACGCTTCTTCGTTGGTGTTGTTCAGTGGTTTCTTCTTTCGGTCGACGAACTGTGAATATCGAAACTAGGAATCAAAATTTTTACTTTCTGAACGATTCCGGGAAAAATGAAAAGTTAGTCCCGGTTTCAATCGATACTCTTATTCTCGATACCCAACCCTAATCAACGCGCTGTGTGAAAGGGGCTTTTGCTGCCCTTCTTGACACTAGACCGTTGTCCAAAAGCTTTGGGCCTCCCTGAGTGTGCAGATGTACTCACACATACCTGCTGTCAATGCTGAGCAGCTCTGCACCAGGGTTAATACGATGACTGGAAGAAACAGTCCTGGTGCTTGCTAGACACTCTGGGACATCCTAAAGCCGTTTTTACTGCAGTTGAACCTCTCTCCTTGAAAGTTCTTGATGATCCGGTAAATGTTTTTTTCAGGCATAATATTTTTTTTGCAGCAATTTCCTACATGTCTTTCATTGGAGGTTTGCTGACACAAGAACACAATGATTGAAAGCTTGCCCCCCATTAATAAATAAATAAATAAAAATGTAAATGCACACTATGCACACTAATCTAGAAACATTGTGAATCCACACCACAACAACTGAAGGATCAATGTAAACTTTGCAAATGTATGTCACTGCTGTCTAATCACACCACTAAGTGAACATCTGCTATTGACCAGGGCAACATAAAGACGAATATGAGTGCACCAACCAACCAATCAATGAATCAATCAGTCAATCAACCCCCTACCTTTAGATCTCGATAGTGTAGTCTCAGTTGTCTAACACGATTTCTCGCCTCTGCGGCTTTTAATTGTGCGGTGAGTTGATTTTGGCGCTCATCAGTAGCAGTGGAGGTGCAGACCTGACAGGATTTTTGATGATTTAGATGCGAGCACACGCGCTGTTTTGCCACTTCCATCCATCTCTGGGTTTGTTTAGACGGCTCGCTGTAGGCTTCTTGACGAGCTCTCTGCTGAGGGCACATCTTCACAGAAATACTGTTCCGTGATTTCCGCCCTGCCATCTTTCACTTCCACAACAGGGCGCATTTATAAGCTATGCCTAAAACAAATTGTTTTGTTGTTGTTAAATTAGCTTTGTAAGCTGACAAGAACATATTGGACTACTACTTGTTTTATACAAAATAATACATTTGTAGCCTACATTGTAAAGCAGGGGTTCTCAACTCCAGTCCTTCGCGACCCACTGCTCTGCATATTGTGTATGTCTCCCTTGTTTAACACACCTGATTCAGATCCTCAGCTCGTTAGGGTAGACGTAGAGTCCATCCTAACGAGCTGAGGATCTGAATCAGGTGTGTTAAATAAGGGAGACATATGCTGCGTGCCAATTCGCCTACTTATACTACGCCCTAAAAGTATGTACTCTTTTTGTGAAGAAAAAGTATATACTTTTGAGTGTGCAGCAAAAAGAGTAGGCAAGCTTTGGGACATACTATCACGTCATCTTTAACGGACAGCTCTGTCGCGTGCATCCTGTCACCGTAAACTGCCCTGTCAATCATCTTGTCACAGTTAAAATCCTCCATTCTATCTAATTTGATTTCCTACCATTTCAGAGCACGTTCATCTGCCAGTCGTGGGTCTTTCATGCAGATACCTCCTCGTGTTTGCAATTTGAATATAATGATGCATTTAAAAAGTAATGGCTAAACGTGTCTTTACAAAAGTTCACAATGCTGCTGCATATGCAATATAATGTGGACAACATTGAATAAATTCATTTTCGTCCGGTTAGATACTCAGAATTAATCACTCAAACCTGTTTATCTAAACCTCTCTACACAGCCGCGGGACCAGCGCGGGTCTCGCGCGCCCTCTGTGTCTGTAGTTTTTTTAACACTTTTTAGTCGTGTTTGTAGTTCTAACCGAATCCTCGTCCACCGCGCAATGGTTTGTGGGCAATATCAGCCGTTAGAGTGTGCACCGATCTACACTTCGGATTCTGACCGGAAATAGTAGACCATCCGGGTATCTTTGAAACACTCATTTCAACATACTACGGTTTGGGACGTACTAATTCTATTTTCGAATACTATTTAGGACGGATAGTATGCGAATTGGGATGCAGCAATACACAATATGCAGAGCAGTGGGTCGCGAGGACTGGAGTTGAGAACCCCTGTTGTAAAGAAAGGACAACATTTTTATATGAAATGAAGATTTCCTAAACTAGCCTACTTTTCAAATAGCCGATGTCTCTTGCACTACACATTGTATGTCATATGTTGCCAGTAGTAACCTACATTTGTTTCGGTTCACTAACTCTCTTTGGTGAACACACACTTTGAACACTATTTCTTAAAATATTTATGGAAAAAATTGTTTTCAATAAAGTAAAATAAAACTGCAATGACGTCTTTAACTTTTAATTATTAAAAAGTTTATGTTGAATGAGAAAGTGATTTGATAGTCATTCATAACTCACAAAAGACGCTTTTGTCGCCACCTGTTGGCATAACGATGTAGCATGCAGAAATGATCGTTTTGATTGAATTGTTTTGTTGAACGAATTCAAATGATTTGAGTAACTGAGATAAATGAATAAAAAGTCATTCAAAACATCAAAGTCAAAACATAACGCTCTGTGCATTATTCTAGATATATAACCCTCTTATGCAACATATTTGAGACTATAATTTAAAACATTTTACCTCACAAAACTCGAGTAACGAGTAGCATGCCTTTTGAAGTAGAAGAAGTGAACATGCTGTTTACTAGTCGTCATGGCGACTTGATCTTTGTCTTGTAGACAAAAGCAATGAACCATTTCAGGCAGCAAGGCTACTAATAAATTGTTAATTTGTGAAATGACATTGCAGTAGCCTATTCATTGCAGTTAGTCTGAAACAAGCATCAGTGAATAAAAAAAGAGAAATATTTTTGTAAAAGAACCACCAGTTTTGTAACACCACCAGCATGTTTTTGAACATGTAGGCTACGGTAATATGATCATGGTATTCTTTGAAGAATGGAGTAGGATAGGCTACCCCCACAGGTCTACACTGTAGGCCTATAGGAATATGGTAATAGTGTTATCTAAGTCCCATTTTATTGTCATTTGATACCACAGTAAAATTTGCATGTGTGCAAGATACTTGGCTGTTTACTAGGCTATGTTTCTGTGTAAAGGAAGGAGCGGGCGATTATTGATTGTTGAGTCCCAGCTCCTCCTCACGGCAGGTGCTGAGAAGATGAGAGATGAGATACATGCTGCCTGTTTGCATCCTGTTCTGCAATGAGCAAACAAACGAGGACAGGAATTCGAACATGCACGCACTTCCTGAAAATGTACTTCTGTACGCAAACCTGCATGTCTTTTTCTTTCTTTTCTCACCTTTGCTGGGTTTTAATTGATTTACTGTTGGTGCTGCTGGGGGGAAATTGGACTGGCTGCATGTCACCATGCAATTAACATTGATCAAAGTGCTGTGCAAAGTTCAATGTTCTCCATCAGGATCCCACAGTAGCACACTGAACTCCCGCTGTGATCTATGAACTATATAATGTGGAAAAAATGGAAAGTGATATCTTATTTTACAACTTGTTTCTATGAAAATACATTAGCCAAACCCTTAAAAGTAATACTGAATAGTTAAAACACATTCTGTTTATTAGTACTATTGGTAACACTTTACAATAAGGTTCCATTAGTTAAGTATTCCATAAGTTAAGTATTCCATAAGTATTACTATTATTATTTTTTTTTATTCTTTTTACAAATGTATCCATTTATTAATCAGTTTTAAAGAAAAGGTGTCAAGTGCTTTTTAACAACCCAATGAAACCATTGCTTGCGTTTGCACAGTGAGAGAAATTGTCCATCACTTCCCGAAGATCTTATTTGAAAAATGAGTTTCTAAGAGCTCTCTCTGTTTGGCTCTAAGCCCATAAAGGCCCTAAAAGCTCTTGAAAGGGATGATTCACAGTCTCTCTGTGGGTGCTTTTTCATTAATCTTTAGAAACACCATACCACACTAGAAAAGAAAGAAAAGTTAACTTTCAGTATTGTAAAAATGTGTGGGTTCCCAGCCTCATATATGACATACTTGCCTATGAAACGTTTGATCAACATTTTTCTTTCATGTGTTGACATATTTTCAATTCAAACTAAAATTTTAGATGGCAAATACTTAAGTTTTACTGAAAATAAAATACAATTTTAGTCTTCAGTTAACATCACAGCTAGGCACGTTTGTCACATTAAAAGCAATGGAGATATTTAACATTCAGGTGTGGAATATTTTCTCTGAATGAAAGAGTCAGAGAGCAATTAAAAAGGAATTAAATATTAGAATATATTGGAAATATTACACTCTCAGAAATAAAGTACATAATTGTACCTTTAGCTTGTCACTAGGGGCTGTACCCTCAAGGGTACAGATTTTATAAATTAACATTCAAGAGTGTTAAAGTTAATGAGCAATTAAGTGATTCATTGAGTGATGATTGACCATTATTGAAGACACCTGAAGGAGAAAATATAATTTATTAAGACACCATTATGGTGATCAGTGTTTGCTTTAGTTGGGCCTTAAACTGTAAACATAAATTCCCTTTCAAGGGAACTTTGAGCTGCGTTCGAGACACGGTGGGAATGCTCTGCGTGATTGCATTTTGAAGCCTCTGTATAATCAGTCCAATAAAAGAGCGAGACGCCATGTGACGTCATAGACCAGGAAACTATAAAGCACCCCTGAAAGCAGACCGTGACAGCTTCTGTTGCCTTCAGCAAGCGATCTCTGTACTCTGTCCTTGTCTAATTATAGGTGGTTTGCAGTCACGTGATTGTGTTTACGCGCGGACTGCAGATGGAGGGCAAGGAGTGAAGAGCGCAATGGACGAGTGAGGAAAATCCGTACTGTACTACTTTAGACGCTATTACAAGAGAAATATATAAACAGAAAATCGAAACATATGTTGGACGTGATCCTTAAGTTATGAAGAGGACCGATTTTCAACTGAATTGAGAGATTTGCCTGCCATCCAGGCTGTAGATATCAGCAACTACCTCGTCTAACAGACATACTTTGACTTTACAAAGTTCGGAAACTGGTACGTTACACAAACAGCCACATAAGTGTATTTAAACACCTGAATAATGTAATTATAAGCCACATAAATAATGTATTAACTCACATTTGACGAAAACATAGGCATTTGAGTGTGTTATAGTGCTTCCTAATATAGAAATTCACTTCCTGCCCTCCATCTGCGTTTCGCGCCATGGCAACGCAGTGGCGTGACGTCACGTGAAAACAAGCTATTGTTGTCTGTCAAGCACACATTATATCTTAATATTATGGCGAAACAAGAGTTCAAGCGTTGTGTTGTTCCTTCCCCTGGTTTTCTCATGTGTGGGGACACACATCAGCTTTTGTGTGGCTTGTTTAGGAGTGGAGCATGCCGTCAGTTCTCGAGGGAGCTGACTGTGAGCATTGTGAGAAGGTGTCTATGAGGACGCTCGCTCCCGCTGGGCGTTCTTTGAGGAGGACGGTTCGGTTCACGTTCCCCAAGGTGCGGGTCCAGCTGTCGCTGTGGCACAGCGGCGGCTTTCATATTGGGGTTCGCACCAGATCTCTAAAGTCTACTTTGTCGCTGGTGGGTAAAGCGTACTCGGCACCAGGTCAGGCTGCATCATGCCTGCACACAATGAGTCTCAATCATGAAACACGAGCAAAACAAAATTTTGTGTAAATCGTGTGTAAAGTTTCGGATTCATTAAAATGTTCGTATTTTCCAAATGTTAGTTGGTACGCAAGAAATCTACCCCTGCTCCCAGCCACACGTAAATGGTGCGCTTAACATCCGAACCTTTTGCTCGTTAAGTTTTGCTCGATATTAAACGTTAAGGCTGCATTTTAATTCACCTTAGGATACATGTACCTTTTAAGGTTCGGGAACATATATGAACTTTTTTGACCCTTGAAAAGGTATGTACCTTGAGGTCCAATAGTAAGCCCTATGGGGTACATTAGTGTTGATTATACCTTGGGGGACAAAAATGGACTCCTACTGTACTCTCTTTTCTGACAGTGATAGAATCTAAAATCAGAGGGTGACCATTCTGATGAGGTTCGTGGTCATCAATAGAGGGATGATTAAATCATTTCTTTATTTTAAAAATGTGAGATACTGTGTTGTGTCCTCATTGTCAGGCGTGTAGAGCGGGTTGAAGAAGGAGTCAAAGGCAGAAAGCTTCAATTCTAACATTTACTAATTCAAACTGAAAGAAAGTGGTACAGGCAGGTAGACGGGTAGAAGATGAACAAAACACATCAAAACATTAACATTTACAATGACTGATGAGGAAAGGCTGAACAGAAGGAGACTAAATACAGATACAAATGAACCACAATGATGTGAGGACAGGTGAGGTGGACTGGTAAGTGAGGGAGTGATGCTGCGTTCAAGTCATCTCGTATAGATCGTAATTACGAGTTGAACACACTTGAACGCCACCACAATGTCGTAAATACCAGTGGGGAGCTCAGGATTTTCTTTAATTAAGCCCCAATCTGTACGAGTTGGGGGCATGTCAGTGAGAAACGTTCATTTAACGTCTGTTGATGGTAAATTTTAATTGAATTTCAATGTTTACTTATTGACATTATAAGGCTTTTTCATTTATAAAGCAAGCTCTCTGCACAAAATATGATATCATTGTAATATACAAATTATACCTAATGATAGAGTTTACATTGGCTTCATAAGCTAATAAAAAACGTAAAAAGAAAAACACACCTGAAGCGCATTCTTTGTTCTTCATTTTTTATTAGCAGAGTTAACAAACCTTGCTGTATTTTCATGTAATTCATTAAAAGAAGGTACACCGCCATTTTGTTTACACCTCTCGTCGTAAACACGACTTCCCACCTCGTACGTAGGAACTTCCCAGGAGGACTTGAACGCAGCATGAGTTCAGGTGTGGAGACAAGGAGGATTCTGGGTAGTGTAGTGAAGAGGCAAAGACAGACTGGTGCAGACGAGGAGGACTGGCACATATATTGATGGTAGATGGTATTTAAGATTCAATTAACTCTCTGAATAGTTTTGCCATGTTATTAAATATTGCAATGTTAATGATCTTGGTGGACTATATCTGTTTCTGCTGCAGAGCAAGTAGCCTATCTATAAGAATCTTACAGACCCCATTTTTATTTGACCTGTTCTATACCAAATGAGCCTGGACAGCCTTCTCAATAAAAATAGGTGCACATGCACCCTGAAAATGGACAAGTCACAAAACTTAGTTTCAAAACCAATTTCAAAACCAATTTAGTTTTAATGGGGTCTTTAGGACAAGATATTACTCAAACTTTTTGTTTACATGTGCATGTGAAACACAGAGCTGAAAGGGGAATCAGGTCCTGGTAATGTGTATTGACAATTATATATTGCCAATTTTCTATCCTAACATCCTCTTGGAGTGGAGATATAATTGGTAACACTTTACAATAATAGTACATGAATAATCATGTACTAATACCTGAATTAATAATTACTTTACTATGACCTAATGATGAGTTAAGACATGTACTAATGAGGAACTAACCTTAACTACGACATGAGTCATATGAATTCCTGCATGAATATACCATCTTAACTACACGTTAGTACATGCTTGTTAATTAATGTATAAATTAACACTATGGGGTAAACTAAATCAAACATGCTCTAGATTAAATATAAGATGTATTAAAAGGGCACACAATGTAAAATTGTTCATAAATTTGCCACCAGCAACTGTCACAACATCAGTGAAGGTCTTGCAATGTTTACATTTAACCTTTCTCATTAAACACACAAAAATTCATCAATAAAAAAACTGAGTAATCTCATTCCATTTTAAGTTATGCCACTTCTGCCATCAAGAGTGTAAAACCTACACTAATATATCCATTAAACAGATGCAATTTTCAAAATTAAAATCAGTGTTAGCACAGATGATGGTTATTTCTGTGGTTATTTTGCGGATTTGTTTACTGTCTTAAAATCATATTACAGTCGGATGTTAGTCTTGTTTTCTTTCCCCCTCAAAATGTGTCCACTTTCCTCCTACCGTACAGTTCCTTCTCCATCCAAATTCGGAACACCTCTGCTCTTCCACTTCTTTACAATCCACCAAAAAATACCAAATTCTGATTTAGAAGAGCTGAATATGTATAGCACATGTGTAATTGATAATTTTTTAAATATGTACTCTTGAAGGGCCAAGACAAGAAATGACATCGATACATTAACAAGTCATGAATTCATGTTACTTTATAAGTAATTAATGATGAGTTAGTAATGATGTGCCCCCTCAAGTAAAGTCATGACATAATGATGCATTAACAAGCCATTAGTTGATGTTATTGTATGGTTAGATAATAATGAATTAATGATGATGTGCCTCCTCAAGTAAAGTCATGACACAATGATGTACTTACAAATCATGAACTAATATATTAATAAACATATACGATAAGAGTGCCATCCTTATTCCTTTACACCCATGGTAAAAAAAAATACAAAATGATGTATTGTTCTTTTAATTTTATTTATGCAATTAAACATAAATGGACTTAAAAATGTCCAAACATAGATGTAAAGACACACATAAGACATGATTACATGTAAAATAGGGAATAAGCTATAAGCTAATGCTAATTGAAGCATATTTAAACAAAAATTACAGTTAATTAACCATAACCACCTGAAACCTCCTAAATACAACATACATGCAAACATGTCTAATTCTGTTTATGAAAGAAGTCATCATTTATGAGATTAAAATGCCAGCATTACCATAAGAACACAACCACACAACCAACGTGTCGAATGAGCACAGAGTGTACCACTAATGAGTGTCCCACCAGAAACAAACCCTACATACTGTAGTTCCAGGAAGAAAGATTAGACAGAATAATCGACAAATTAATTAATTAATTCAATTATTTGTCACAATGCTTGCTGCAGATTATGATATTACAGTTTAAATTATGGCAGTATGAAATCATATGTTTAATTCAAATTTAGATGACTTTTTATTTATTCATACAGATAGAGACTGTTTAAGTTTACCCCTAAACGTTAATTAATGCATTAACTATCAAACATGTACTAACATGTTTAAGGCTGCTGTTATTCATGCATGAATCAGTATGACTCCTGTTGTAATTAAGGGTTGCTCTTCATTTGTTCATTATTAGTTCATATATTCACTAATCATGAGTTAATGTTGAAGTAACTATTAATTCAGGTATTAGTACATGATTATTCATGTACTATTATTGTAAAGTGTTACCATATAATTTAATGTGTACTGTAGGAGAATCAGATGTTGGCTGGAGCACAATGTCTGTTAATGGGCTTCCTCCAGAAAATACAATTGACCTCTAGGAAGAGAACAGTTATGGATAATGATGTACTGAGTTTTGAATGAAGAAAATGTGAAATGATGTAGGAGGAACAATGCACAGACTGACATAGGTTTAGTTGCATATCATATTATTTAGTAGGTTTCACTCACCTCACATCTCACACCTTAATTACTTTACTTATCGTATCTAGCACAGCAGTAAACTGATGTAAAATATAAATGTAACATTTTAAAATTGGTGAAATGTGACCCTGAAAGGGAGTTCCTACCCCTGAGTGTTAGAGATTAGAGAAAACTCAACTGACAGAAGCGACAAGTGGCTTTTTCCAAAGATGGAAAAGGAGGAGTGTGAAAAAATGGAGTGCACAGGACATAATTAAAACCATAGCCAACTGCTTTTTGGCCTTGGCAGTCAAAAGCTAGAAGTTGTCCAGTTTTCATGTTTCGTTTGCTGCTGAAAGCAAACAAAGATAAATAAAAGGACAGACAAAGTCTGCAGCTACTCAAGCAAGTGCAGACCCACCACACAATAACTGTCAGCCTTGGGTCTCTCACTCTATCTCTCACTCGCTCACTAATAGAGACAATGACTTAATCAATCACCCAAAGGAATGCAAGTTCCTCAAGCTTGAGTAATGCTTGAATCATTCAGTATATGGGATGTGTTTTGCCCTTCCTAGCATGATTCTTGGGCGTTTTGATTGGTTTCTAGGATGTTGCTATGCCGTCTTCTGGGTGATTTTAGCACATTGCAATGCAGTGAAATTAATCATGATTATTTTATTCTATTGGCAGGTGTTTAGCATGGTGAGCCCACCTGCTGGGTATTTCTGCTTGACGCACCTCCTCCGGTGCCACAGATCTGGCTGCAGGATCATTAGCCGAGGACCACCCTTTACTCAATGGGTGTTCAGGAAAAACACCCTTGCTAATTAGGGTGCAACATCATCCTAAGAGGGGTGATTTTACCACTGTCTCAAATTTAGAGTCATATACTGCCTCACAGGGCTAACTGTACATTCACACCGTCGCCGACTTGAGCGTCAAAGAAGCTCTGGTCGCTCTGTCAAAGACGCTTGTCAAAAAGCACGGGGAAGTTTGTTGACGCTTTGAACGCTCTGACGTTGCAGGGAGAATAGAAGTGTCACAACATAAAATGTAATAAACAGAAAAAAACAAGCAATACATTGAAGAAACCTTTTTAATGACAGCATTTTTATAACCGTTTTGGTCACATTTGGTCGGGAAGAAATAGTTAGCTATTGTTATTATTATTTGCGGTCAAATCAGAGTCACCGTGAGCAAATTAACTGCATTCCCGCTTTAAAACGAGCGTTCGTAAATATTTCAAATAAAAGTTGCGCTCATGCGGTCCCTATAAGCAAACAACGCCATGTCATAAATGATAGCAAACCAACAGGAATCAGAGAAACGCGATTATTAGCTCTTTTTCTCGGACCTAATGTTTTGGTAGGAACAAAAGTTTACATTGTGTATTTCTCCGAATCAGCCAGCAGGAAGGACGTCTATTTTCCCATTGGTTGCTGGCGTTTGCCGCTGCTTGCCGCTGAACCACGTCACAGCTCATTACCATAAAGTTGAGCTTCTTTCAACTTTCAGATTGACGCTCAAAACGCCCAAAACGCGCTGCCGAGGAATTTGACGCTCCTTGCAGCTGAGAGAAGCCAGCTTCCATTGAAAATGAATGACTTCCGGACGCTTTGGAAGCTCAAGTCGGCGGCGGTGTGAACGTACAGTAATGAGGAGGAGGGGCCTTAACAAAGAGAATCTGAAGAAGATGAGGCCTGCCATACTCACATCCAAGTGGTCCTAAACTAGTTGTTCTACTTGAGAGAAACCACTATGTTAGAAAAAAGAAACCTCATAAAGAATATAAACTCTCTTTTGAGCTCTAGAGAGCGGAGGCCTCAGCAGATAACTCTCTAGAGTGAGAGGAAGCCTAACCAATTCCTTTTCCTTTTGAAAGGGAACCCTGCATTTTTAGAGTGCAGATTTGAGGGGTTGATTTTTGACTGTAGTAGCACCCATGGCACAGGGTGAGTTATTTGCCACAATATCTTGTACCTTCTCTATATATTCACAAAGTATCTTGATAGCTGGAATTTCAATTAAACGTGTAAAGAAGGTCAACTGGTACTCGTCTGAGCCGGGAGCAGCTCTTTGCACTGTGTCTTGCACTCACTGCATCACACTCGGATTTACTGTAATTGCAGATGCCCTTTTGAGCAGCTATTCATAGATCAGACAATTGAGAGCATTTGAAAGAAGAAATAAAGGCATAAATAGCATGATGTCTCATTGGCACGCAAAGGCATTTAAGGATTGAAATTCAATTGGAAAAGATGATATGCTTTATCCTCTTTCACCCTGTACTGTCTGGACTTTAGATCTCTCTCCATCTGCCAGCTGCTTCTTGTGTATCTTGTAGCTTGTCTACTTGTGTATGTGTGTTTTGTCAGAGTGATGTGATTAATAGTGTGAGATTACACAAAGATTAGAAATGAGTTACTGGTGCGGTTATTGGTGTGGCCCCAGACCAGATAATAGGTTTACAACATCTCAGATAAATATAAAACAGAGGCCATGCAATTTTTTAATAGTTATTTGTCTAAATTGAGAGAAGAACTAAAGATGTTTAGTGATGACACATATTTATGCAACGACCTGGAAACTCTCACAAGGTGAACAGAAGTACTGATCAATCTAAGAAAATCATTTGTAACCCAGTGCAGAAGAGAAAATTAACCTGGCCCTAGCCAGATGAATGTCGTTCCGCTTAGCTCCGCCTAGCTTCACTCACATCCATCTGGAACCTCTTCCATTGAGAGTGATTTCTCCAACCAACTTATGGCTTAGCCAATCAGGACGCAGGGCGGGAGTTTCATAGATGTGACATAGTGGAGAAGCGACCGTGAGACTGTTTGATTCAGACAACAATGGCGGCTCGCATTGAGGAAGCAAGCGTTAACATTGATGCTGCTATTTCATCCGTGTTGTCCAATCTACCTAATATTGTTTCATTAAAAGAACATCAGAGAACGGAACATCAGAGAATGTCGGCTGTTCTGTTTTGTTTTTTCCTGCGTCGCTCTCATCAGCGTCACGGGTTGGCTTTGCTGTGAGTGGTTGAAATAGCACGTCGATAAAGATGACAGACAAGTGGCTTATCCAATCAAGGATTTTTGATAAGGCCCAGCCTTCTGAAACGCCATTTCAATGGATCGGTTCCAGATGGATGAGTGGAGCTAGGCGGAGGGAAATTCATCTGGCTAGGGCCAGGTTAAGAGAAAATGGCCTCATGTTAAATAACCAAAAGGAAATAGTTATGGTTAGAAAGGACTCTGAAGTTCTCCGGGCTCTTCCAGCTAATAAACGAAGGGTAGCAAAAATTAAGAAAAGGAAATGGAACCAGGGTATGTTATTTTTCTGCTGGTTATATTTGTTAAAATGCTAACATTAAGCCATTGGTCCAGTTGTCCATTGCTCCCATTGCTATCTGTAACAGGTAGGGCTTAATTATATTAGCACACTTTAAGTAACCTCTTCTTTGTAGGACTCGAATCCTCTTCTGGCTTCGAGCAACACAGAAGGCGCACCAGGTCTCCTGACAGACAGACAAGTCTCTCATGCTTCCCTCACAGGCAACAAAAGCAACACTCAAGGTAAAATAACTAAAAAACAAGCTTATAGAATGGAAGAAGACGTGTTTGTGTGTGTAGGGTTATTATAGTTTTGCATTTTTCATTAGTTTTTGTTTAAATTTTGTTTTAAATTTGTTTTCAAATTCAGTTTAGTTTTAAAGTGGGTTTGCTAGTTTAGTTTATTTTTTATTTTTGGAAAATGCTTAGTTTCAGTTTAGTTTTAATTTGTTTTAGTGTTTTAGTGTTTAGTTTTTTTGTAATTTGGGCTATTTGTTAGGGGCAAGATTCAAAAATGTCAGAATAAGTATTGTGTAATAACTCAACAAAAACAAAATCACACCCCCTTGAAATTCCTTTTTCCTCTTACAAAGTCCAACCGCCGTACCAAAAATCTATACAGAATTCACTCCCTATTTACTCTATACAGTCAATTGCACACTCCTCTGGATTGAAGCAGCAAACATTCAGTGTAGAAGTTAAACATTATTTATTATTTAACGATTATAACCTTGGTATGTGCGTGTGTGCACAAGAAAAAGTTGTATTACGCACACTATAACCCTAACCTTTTCTTCACATGTTGTAGGACTCCATCTTCCCCTGGGTTCGAGCAACACAGAAGGCTCACCAGGTCTCTTGACAGACAGACAAGTCCCTCATGCTTCCCTGATAGGCAACACAGCAACGCCTGGGTCAAGAAGCCTGGTGAATAGGACCTGTACTGAAGGATCAGCACAGCCACACTGCTTGCTTCACTAAAAGTCTTGTGACTACGCTTTCAGGAGGCCTGTCCATGCGCTGGGTGCACAGGGGTGTCTCTCACACACCACACCACTACCATACCTCTCCTTCACCCATCTCTGGCAATGCACACAAGAGTTGGTTTCTAAAATAGGTGTTTCTTTTTTTGTGAGTGTGTGTTTAGTTTGTATGATTACTTCACCCATGTATTTGTACTCTGCTTACTGGGATTCATACATGTATTTGTACTCTGCTTACTGATGCTGATCCATGTGGGGGTGGGTTAAGGGAAGATTTGACATTATGTATATACACTCACCAGCCACTTTATTAGGTACACCTGTCCAACTGCTCGTTAACACTTAATTTCTAAGCAGCCAATCACATGGCGGCAACTCAGTGCATTTAGGCATGTAGACATGATCAAGACAATCTCCTGCAGTTCAAACCGGGCATCAGTATGGGGAAGAAAGGTGATTTGAGTGACTTTGAACGTGGCATGATTGTTGGTGCCAGAAGGGCTGGTCTGAGTATTTCAGAAACTGCTAATCTACTAGGGATTTTCACGCACAACCATCTCTAGGGTTTACAGAGAATTGTCCGAAAAAGAAAAAACATCCATGAGCGGCAGTTCTGTGGGTGGAAATGCCTTGTTGATGCCAGAGGTCAGGAGGAGAATGGCCAGACTGGTTAGAGCTGACTGGAAGGGCAACAGTGACTCAAATAACCACCCGTTACAACCAAGGTGGGCAGAAGAACCACCCGTTACAACCAAGGTTTGCCTTCAGAACTGCCTCAATTCTTCGTGGCATAGATTCAACAAGGTGCTGGAAGCATTCCTCAGGGAGTTTGGTCCATATTGACATGATGGCATCACACAGTTGCCGCAGATTTGTCGGCTGCACATCCATGATGCGAATCTCCCGTTCCACCACATCCCAAAGATGCTCTATTGGATTGAGATCTGGTGACTGTGGAGGCCATTTGAGTACAGCGTACTCATTGTCATGAGTACTCATTGTCATGTTCAAGAAAACAGTCTGAGATGATTCCAGCTTTATGACATGGCGCATTATCCTGCTGAAAGTAGCCATCAGAAGTTGGGTACATTGTGGTCATAAAGGGATGGACATGGTCAGCAACAACACTCAGGTAGGCTGTGGCGTTGCAACAATGCTCAATTGGTACCAAGGGGCCCAAAGAGTGCCAAGAAAATATTCCCCACACCATGACACCATCACCACCAGCCTGAACCGTTGATACAAGGCAGGATGGATCCATGCTCTTCATGTTGTAGACGTCAAATTCTGACCCTACCATCCGAATGTCGCAGCAGAAACTCGAGACTCATCAGACCAGGCAACGTTTTTCCAATCTTCTATTGTCCAATTTCGATGAGCTTGTGCAAATTGTAGCCTCAGTTTCCTGTTCTTAGCTGAAAGGAGTGGCACCCGGTGTGGTCTTCTGCTGCTGTAGCCCATCTGCCTCAAAGTTCGACGTACTGTGCGTTCAGAGATGCTCTTCTGCCCAGCTTGGTTGTAACGGGTGGAGTCACTGTTGCCCTTCTATCAGCTCGAACCAGTCTGGCCATTCTCCTCTGACCTCTGGCATCAACAAGGCATTTCCGCCACAGAACTGCCGCTCACTGGATGTTTTTTCTTTTTCGGACCATTCTCTGTAAACCCTAGAGATGGTTGTGCGTGAAAATCCCAGTAGATTAGCAGTTTCTGAAATACTCAGACCAGCCCTTCTGGCACCAACAATCATGCCACGTTCAAAGTCACTCAAATCACCTTTCTTCCCCATACTGATGCTCGGTTTGAACTGCAGGAGATTGTCTTGACCATGTCTACATGCCTAAATGCACTGAGTTGCCGCCATGTGATTGGCTGCTTAGAAATTAAGTGTTAACGAGCAGTTGGACAGGTGTACCTAATAAAGTGGCTGGTGAGTGTCAGCTTATAACGCTCTCACATGTTTATTTTTTAGCATTTTTAGGAATAGTAAAATTTACATATGTGGTTTCAACAACCAGATGCATTTACACATGTCCAGTTTTGTCTGGAATGCGGCCCAGACCACCTCCTGAAGTGGTTTGAGCAATCGGATTCAAATCCGTCTTCGAATGCGTTTCGGGGGGCATTTACACCTGGTCTTTTCACGATCGGATCACAGAAAACACATGAAGTGGCCAGGTGTAAATGGCCCCAGAGTGTCAGCCCAGATTTGGCCCACATCTGGTATGCATTGAATCCACATGTACCAGATGTGGGCCTGATCTGGGCCAGACAGTGTTGCTGTCTGGGATATTTGCAACACCTCTGAGCAGCTATTTCAGGCATCCAAGACAAAGTTCGATTTGAATAGGGAATCCTGAAATCTTAAAAAACTGCTTGATAAAAATGGGCAATTAAATAACATTTTAAATCAGCAAAAATATATGACATGACCTGTGGCATAAACATTCTCTCTAGTCGATTCTAAGGATTCTGATTGGCTTGCATGGCTTTATCCTTCTCCTTACACTGCCGCCAATAGGTTTGGGTAAGTAGCAGAAATAATAACAAAACTGACATTTTTGATGAATTAAAGACTTCTCTAGTTGACAGTTGTGTGTACATTACTGTGGGCTATAGATTGATTTAAATGTCACGCGCCACACCATCCCTTTCTGATTCAATACTAGGTAACATTTCAAGGTTATAATCATCCAGTATGGTCTATCACAATGGAAAGACAGAGATAGCACACTATACAGCTAGTTCTTCCACAGGTAAACAGCCCGAGTTGGAACCATGTTTGAACCATGTTGTCTTTGAGTCCTTTTCCCCCTCTCGTGTGTACTGTATGTTTTATGATTTTACTCTAAGGATCAAGAGTCAAGTGTGGTTCCAGCATTGAGCATTTGATCACCGTTGAGCTGGTCTCTGGACTCCCACGTGTTTAGCATTTGTGGCTAGTTGTTTGCTTTTAATGATTTATATTACTTCCAAGCTCTTTGCCAGGCTTCAGGCTGAGGTATTGATCTAGGGGTGATTGTCTTGTCTGGTTTGTACAACCTTAGAGTTCCCAGGGGTTGAGCGCTGCACAGTCTGCTTGGCTCTCAACACACACATTAGCTCTGTGATCCCACCTAATTTATGGTCTGGATCAAGGGTGCTCAACCCAGGTCCTGGAGATCTTCTTTCCTGCAGAGCTAAGGTTTAACCTGCCTCTATTAAAGAAAACCCAAAGACCTCGATTAGCTGGTTCATGTGAGTTTAAATATGGGTCTAAACTCTAGTAAGCAGGCAATTAGATCTCCAAGAGCAAATTGAGCATTTTTTTTCTTTCTTTCTATCAGCTAAATATATACTGGGACAATGATAGTAAAGGTATGTTCACATTAATGAAAAGAGGGACTGCTCACACAGAAGTCTCATTCAAAGCAAGCAGCTTTTTGTTGGTCAAACTGAACACGATCCAGATCTGTGTGGGGAACTTTTTTGTCATTGCGTGAAACTCCCAATCCTATGGATTCCTGTTGAACTGTATTTCGCCCACAAAATGACATGATATGTGGAAATATGACTGCACATTAAAACATTTGGGGCCCTATTTAAACGATCTGAAATGCAAGTCTCAAAGCGCAAAGCGCAAGTAACTTTGTGGGCGGATCCTGGCGCTGTTGCTATTTAACCGGCGAGATAAATGCTTCTTGTGCCTGGCGCAAATCTAAAAGGGATTGGTCTGAAGTAGCTTCATTATTCATAGGTGTGGTTTGGGCGTAACAGGAAACAAACCAATAAGAGCGGCATATCACATTCCCTTTAAGAGCGTGATGAACGAGGTGCGCTTGTTCCGTGGCGCAATACTATTATAACGGCACATTTACCGGCGCGCTTCAATCGGTTCACATCCGAGTGAGATCGATGTTCTCGTCAGGGCCGTGAAAGAAAGAGAAGTGACATTGGGGATGAGACAAACCCACCCAAATTAGCTTCGGTTAAACATGCATATGATAATTTGGGTAAATGTGTAAGCTTTATGCCTATTTTTCCCATCGTCATGGACACAACAATGATTTCCCATGTATATTTTTCCTTATAATAATGTATTGTTTGCAAAATGTCAAATGCATCTGTGTTGATGATGAGAATCATCTACAGTATATGCGCGTTGTTCACACGCTGTATTATGGCCAAGCATGCGTGCTTAAAATAGCATCTGAATGTACGCGCAACGCGCCACTGACTTTAGACCAGTTTTTTTTCTGGTCATTGGCGCAATTGATTTCTGGAACTGCAAAATAGCACCAGGGAATGTTTGCACCGAACACACGCCTCCTTTTTGCGCCAACCCGTCCAGGGAGCGCAAGTTCATTTCCTAGTTTACCCGACGTGCGTCTGTGGAGGGAAAAAGCCCGCTTTGCTGAGTGCAAATAGGAATGACAAATGCGTAGTGAATAAAGTCATTTGCGCCGGGTGCAAGATAGAGCCCTTAATGTTTTGACTGTTTTTTGACTTAATGTTTTGACTGTTTTTTGACTTAATGTTTCTGAAAACTGTTTCTGTTGCAATCAAAACTATTTAATTATTCTGTTCATTTGACCCATCCATCCAGAGTATGTGACTGGAGAGAGAGGTCACATTTGTGTAAAACATTTTTTTTTCCTGTTCCAAAATCACAACTCTACCAGAAAGACTTTGGGAGATAAAGTGATGTAACAAAGCATCCACCAAAGCTTTATTGGCTGCCCAGCAAGCAATTATCCATCCAAGTTCTTTGGCGTATAGGCCCCGTCCTTAGTTCATAATCTGAGGGTAGTGGATCAGGCATCCTCCCTGTCAGAAGACGAAGGCAGGGGCGCAGCCGACGCCCCTGGGAAGTATAGACAGGACTATCCTGGTGGTGGGGAGTATGGAGGTTGTTTTGATCGGCATCTGCGATCAGGAAAGAAAGCAATCAAAACGTAATGTTTTAGTATAGAACGCACCGATCTGAAAATGCATGCTGAAGGGTTAAATGACCACCTGGACGAGATGGCGAGCGCACATAGATGCTGCGGCTCGGTGCTCTCTCAGTTGGTGCTATAGTTTGCGTTGTTTTTTTGTGTTTATTTATGTTCTGAGTGTTTTCTGTCAGGCCAATAATATCTACGGTCGGCACGATCTCCTTAAGATAGGAGTCTGTTACGAACAGAATGTTACAGCCAAGTTTCTCCACACACACAACATACCGGAGGAGATAGCACGGCACCCCGGCTCCTCGTGGACTATCATCCCCGCAGGAAAGAGGCGAAGGCGGCGCAGAGAGAGGAAGCAGAAGCGGGGCTGTAGGGCCGGCTCACTTGCCAGGCTACGGAGGCAGCCATTTAAACCTCCGCTTCCCAGCCTGTTTCTCGCTAATGCGCGATCTCTTGTCAACAAAATGGATGAACTGAGGCTACAGATTGCAACTAATAACACCGTAAGAGACTGCTGTATTTTGCTTTTTGCGGAGACCTGGCTGCACCCACTCATCCCGGACTCGGCGATGGAGCTAACAGGCTATACTGGGCAGCGACAGGACAGGACACAGAGCTCCGGTAAGAGCAGAGGAGGGGGGCTATGTGTGTACGTGAATAACAACTGGTGTACCAACACAGTAACTGTGGACAGTCACTGCTCCCCGAACCTGGAGTATGTGTCTGTGAAATGTAGACCCACGTATCTCCCGAAAGAGTTTTCAGTTGTCATGATAACAACTGTTTACATACCGCCGGATGCTAATGCTAAAATGGCTAGTAGTCATTTGCATAGTAGCATTACCAGCCAACAGAGTAAATATCCGGACGCTGTGCACATTGTAGCGGGGGATTTTAATCACGTGGACTTGAAATTAGTACTCCCTCATTTTTATCAACATGTTAAATGTACAACCAGAGGAGATACAACTCTGGATAAGGTTTACTCCAACATCAAACATGGTTATAGAGCTAAACCACTATCCCACCTGGGCCAGTCTGACCATCTGTCTCTGCTGTTAATTCCTGCATATGCCCCCCTCAGGAAAAGTACACCCAACATCACAAAAACTATAACAATCTGGCCTGATGGAGCCATGCACCAGCTGCAGGACTGTTTTGATAAGACCAACTGGGATGTGTTCTTACATCAAGACCTGGAGATACTAACGGACAGTGTGCTGTGTTATATACGTCACTGCATAGACACTGTTACCGTGGAAAAACAGATCCGGGTCTATCCCAATCAGAAGCCCTGGATGACTAGGGAGGTACATCGGCTGCTGAGGGAGAGGAACACCGCCTTCAGGTCTGGTGACCAGACCCTTTACACCGTGGCCCGCGCTGATCTGAGAAAAGGCATTAAAAGGGCCAAGCTGGATTATCGGCGGAGGATTGAGGTATATCTGGGAAGTAATGACAGCAGGCGGGTGTGGCAGGGAGTCCAACAGCTCACCAATTACAGGTCCACCGTAGGAGCAGCTGAGGGTCAGGCCTCGCTGGCAGAGGAACTGAACACATTCTTTGCCCGCTTTGAGGTGGAACCAAGTATGGCAGCAACACCACACCATACGGTCCATAGTAACCTCACCTTCACCGAGCATGAGGTGAGACGTACACTACAGGCTGTGGACCCAAAGAAGGCTGCTGGGCCGGATGGCATCTCTGGGCGTGTCCTCAAAGAATGTGCAGATCAGCTGGCTGGAATCTTTATGAGGATTTTCAACCAGTCCCTGGCTGAATCCACAGTCCCAGCATGCCTGAAGTCCTCCACCATCGTTCCCCTGCCTAAAAAACCTCATATTTCCAGCCTCAATGACTACCGACCCGTCGCACTCACCCCAGTAGTGATGAAATGTTTTGAAAAGCTGGTCCGGGGTCACATTACATCATGTCTGCCAAAAAGCCTGGACCCACACCAGTTTGCATACAGAACTAATAGATCCACAGAGGATGCCGTGGCCACAGCCCTGCATGCTGCATGGTCCCATCTAGAGCAGCAGGGGAGCTACGTACGGATGCTCTTTGTGGACTATAGCTCTGCGTTTAACACCATCCTTCCTCAAAAACTGACGAACAAACTGATGGATCTAGGCATTCCATACCCCACCTGTATGTGGATTGAAAGTTTTCTCACTGGTCGCACCCAGAGGGTACGAGTTGGCCATTATACTTCAACGGCCCTCAGTATCAGCACTGGCTCCCCACAAGGCTGTGTTTTGAGCCCCCTGCTGTACACGCTCTACACGCACGACTGCACCCCCACCCACCTCAATAACATCATAGTGAAGTTTGCGGACGACACCACAGTTGTGGGGCTCATCACGGGAGCAGACGAGTCAGCTTACAGAGAGGAGGTTGAACATCTGTCTGTGTGGTGCAGGGAGAATAACCTGCTCCTGAATACTGTAAAGACCAAGGAGCTGGTGATTGATTACAGGAGGAAAAAGACTGACATCACACCACTCATCATTAATGGGGATCGGGTGGAGCAGGTGTCGGACTTCTGTTTTCTGGGTGTGCACATTGAGGAGGGTCTGACATGGAGTGTTAACAGTGTGAAGGTGCTAAAAAAGGCCCAACAACGTCTGCACTTCCTGAGGGTCCTCAGGAGAAATGACATTGGTCAGAGACTGCTGGTATCCTTCTATAGGTGCACCATTGAACCTATTTTAACTTAC
Source organism: Hybognathus amarus (assembly GCA_030378365.1). Lineage (NCBI taxonomy): Eukaryota > Metazoa > Chordata > Actinopteri > Cypriniformes > Leuciscidae > Hybognathus > Hybognathus amarus. The sequence continues at coordinate 130,850 of JAQIUQ010002042.1, forward strand.
TGCCTATGTGTGTGGTTTAGCAGCTGCACAGCAGCCCAGAAAAAGGCTCTCCAAAGCGTCATTAACACGGCCCAGAAGATAGTCGGCTGTCCCCTCCCTACAATGGTCGATCTTCACAGAGCTCGCTGTGTCAAAAAAGCCCAGAGCATTATTAAAGACACCTTCCATCCTGGTCACTCCTTGTTTGAACTGTTGCCATCAGGCAGGCGATACAGGACAATCAAATCAAGAACAAACAGATTTAAAAACAGTTTTTATCCAACTGCAGTAAACACCCTTAATGCCATAGAAAAACATCCATAAATATTATATAGTCAATTTGTGCAATAACTATGACAGTATGGATGATAGTGTGTGTATCTCCAACAAGTTGGGGAGGTTTTGTATTGTTATTTATTAATCTATTTTTTTTATATATATGTTTGTTTATTCTATTGATTTTACTGATGCACCAACTGGTTGGTACTTGTAATTTCGTTGTACAGGTTACAATGACAATAAAGGAAACTTGAACTTGAACTTGACACTGAAGCGATTTGTTAGTGGGTTAATTAACTCAATGAAACCTATATGACATTTAATCATATAACTTATGCAACATAAACATAATATTACAACTTATATCAGCACAAATATCCGCTTAAATATATCAGCCTAATTTACTTATTTGGTCGATAACAATAATATTAAAAGATAACATATCGGTCGATAGCAATATGTTGGCCGATATATCGTGCATCGCTAGTTTTAGTGAACATTAAAGGGAGGTTGACTGCGATTTCACTTTTTTCATTTTAAATAGTGTGTAATGTTGCTGTTGGTGCATGAACAGTATCTGCAAAGTTGCAGCGCTGAAAGTTCAGTGTAAGCAGAGATATCGTCATTTAAAAATCAGGAAGTATAATTGCCTACAAAAACGACTCGATTGGGACTACAGCTGGGTTATGGTACGTCACTAACCTACACATTTGCATCAACCCTCCCTCAGAATATGCAGAAAATGGCATGCGCAATGCGCATATTTCTGAGGCACCGTCGACTCGTCAAGATGTGTTTTTCACGCAGCTGTCAGGTCTTCTGTGTTCGGGCTTCCCATAGACGCTATCCTCAACAATGGATACAATTTATGTTTGATTATGTTCCTGAAAATGACGATTGTAATCTAGCGAGTTCAACACCGGATTAAACAAGAAACTGCTACTAAAACATGAAGCAGTTCCGAACTTTAAAACCAGAGGCAGCAGTTGTTGGGCCACAATCTGTAAGTAGGCTAAGACTTAATCATTTTAAATGTATTTGCATGCATAATTCAAGACGTAGTCTTGTGTTTTATTTTTTTTCAAATGCCAGCGCTTGCTTTATAGCCACTAATAGTTAGCCTATGCTATTTTGTGTCTACGACAAACGCGTACAAACATTGTGGACCTAAATTTTCTATAAGTACTAATGTTTTTAACGTATTTTTCATGTATGCTTTATTACGTTATTTTCGATTTGATCAAGAACGTAAACATGCCAACGCTGTTTGAGTATAACATTAGTAGCCAGTCAGTTGCTACGGTTGCCAATCAGATGCTATTGTGTAAAACAAACGTGTATAAAGTTAAAAAATTTAGCAAATTATCATTCAGAAATGTTTAGTAAGAGGCGTGTGTGGTGAGGTTCTGTTTGACTCTCTTCATCGCGGCTTTCTCGGTCTGATTCTGCCTCAAACTGATACTGCAGTTCGACACATATTAACATCTGGACCGGAGCTCATGACGTGCCCTTAAAGGTAATGGGCGTTAATCTTCCGGACAACGTGAGCGACAGTTTAGCCAATCACAACACACCGGGACAAACTAACCAATCTGAGCCCGCCATGTGTTTCTGAGGGAGTGTTTTCATAGAATCAGGAAGTCAACCGCTCGTTCAGGGGACAGAGGAGAGCGCGGCTGACAATAAAGGTGAAGTTTATGAAAAATAAGACTTTTTAAGAAAGAAAAACCACGAATACATGTTATATTGCAAATATTTAAAAAAGAAAAAAAGCAGTCAACCCCCCATTTAATGATAGAGAATGCAGGTATAACCATGGATTTGTTTGTTGGCCAAAGGCAGACTGAGTGTTTGTGAAACCGGTTTAAAAACAGTCATTTGGATGGTCCATGAAAAAAAATAATCGGTGTAAAATTGCACCTAAAACCTGTGAAACTAGAAACTGTTACATTCAATTCAATAGAAAATTACAAAAATTTTCCTCTGATTGTGTTTCATGAATGAGTCCCATTACTTTTGCAAATTACACACAGCTGTGCACGGATCATCAAAATGAGATGAGGCCGGTTTCAGGAACGTGAAAACAATGCCTAAAACGAGATACGCCAATCAATCAGACTGCTGATGGATTCATTGTGCTGGAGATCCAACATTGTGAGTGATAATTGTGTGTGATGTGTGGGTTATTCTGTTCTAGAGAAAAAAAATCAAAGTAGCTGAAGTGAAACATTGCCAAGTGGGTGTTAAAGAAAAGTCTCATGTGGAGTGCACAGGAATCTAAAAGAAGACTACAGCCAGAGAGAGAAGCCAATGGCTGGGAAAAGGCTAAACAGAATAAATACTGTAGATGCCAAATCTGCCATTTAACAATTTTCACACTAGCAATTAAATGTGGCTATTTTTTTATGTAATGTGGTATACAGGTGCAGTGGAAAAATGTGACAGTTCTAGCTATGAATAGTGCACACTGATAAAAACGAATAGGCATATGGTGCAATTTCTCCATTGAAGACGAGACAGAACCCCATTAACACTAAGCATTTTCTTTGACAAAACAAAATTGCTTAGCATTGCTGGCTTCAATTGGCACCAATCATCTTTTCATTCTGACAATCAGCCATCTGCCTACATTACCGTTACTATTTAGCTTCCTTGCAGCGCTCCTTCCCTCTGTCTTGTCTTAATTCATTCTTTCCATCCATCAAATTTGCAGTGTAGAGTTGTATAAATACAAGCTAATTGTCAGTGACAAGCCTTTCCACCTGCACTATGTTTGATTTCACAGCACAACTGGAGCTTTTTTCCGGCTCTCATTCTGTTAAATGATTTATGCCTCACAAATCTGCATAAAAAAAGGTTTTATATTTTATATGGAATAATTGTTATTGAAAGTATATGGTAATTGTTCATGCACTTCATGGAGTTTTTACAATTAAGAGGATCACAAGAGGATTTTTTGTTTTTCTTGACCTTAAAGCTACACTGTGTAACTGTGTTTTAGTTTATTCTTAGCTAAAAACACTTAGTTCTTTCAAAATTATAGTGCTCATTACTGTATAATTACTTAGTTCAAGTAATAAAGTATTCTTGTGGGTGTATAATATGCCATTGAAAATACATACGGGTAAGGGGTTCTAATGTCGGTCGCCATGTTGCCCCTCCATCTTGAAAGTACATTAGCCAAAGAGGGACATACCCATTAATTCAAGCTTCGCCTTTCGCGTTTACCTTTGAGTTAACACTCATGGACGAGGTTGAACTGGAAGCCATGTTAATCTTGGACTACATTGGCCACCGTCAGGAGTTAAAACGAAATCGGAATTAAGAGGAACAGAAACTAATATTCACTGGATGGTCATATACCTTTTCACTGCTAGATGGGGGTAAAAATCACACAGTGTAGCTTTAATCATCACGTTTTTGCTCAGTGGATTGCCTGATATGTTGGTATTATACAATTTCAAATGGAATCAATTAATGGTTCATGCTTATTTCATTCATTCGTTCATTTATTAAATTTATTTATTTATACAGCACCATACAGGTTACCACCGTAGTTGCAAAGTGCTGTACATTGCAATAAAAACCAACAGAACAATGAGAAAAAACGAGCCCGTTCTCATCCTTTAGCGTCACATAAAGCGCTTTATGACAAAACGGCGCTATACTACACACATGGTACCCTTTATCGTTTATATAACACGCGAACTCAAGGCGTCATAAATCCTTTAGCGTAATATGAAACTACCCTACCCTACCCCACACCTAAACCTAACCATCACAGCGTGTGTTATATAAACGATAAAGGGTACCATGCGAGTAGTATAACGCCGTTTTGTCATATAACGTTCTATATGACGCTAAAGGATGAGAACGCGTTGGAAAAAACATAAAACCATCTAAGTACTAATGTACTAAAATGCCAAAGATTACAGCTACTAGTCTTACCTTCGTCTGCAATCTGATGTCTTTGCTTTTGAATAGCTTATTTTGAGGTTTTATAGCCGTCTTGCCCCGGGCCAAATGGTGTGATATGTCTTGAGTACTAGTTCGAATCAGTGGTCACAAAGGCACCTAAAAGGCTCATTCTCAAAACAATCTTAAATTATTCTATATCGAGCTCTAATTTATCAAAGTTATCAGTTGACATGATCTTGGTTTTCTTTATGTTTAGTCCCATCCTTTGACTTTCTTCTCTAACTTTCCTCAGGAGATATTCCATATCTCCAATTGTTTCATGTTGTGTTGTCAGCATACCTCATATTGTTTATCAGTCTTCCTCCTAGTCATATTCCAATGTTATCCTCCTCTAAAGTGCCTTTTCGGAATATGGCTTTGTCGTACAGATTGCTTGAACAGATTGAACAGGTATGGTGACAATATACAGCACAGTAGTACATCTTTTTGAACTGTTAACCAGATTGTGTCCCTGTATTCTCGGTTAGAACTGTAGCTTCTTGGCCTGGGTGCGTTTCCGAAAGCATCGCTAGCCAACTATGGTCGCAAGTTCGTCGTTTCAGCATAGTTCAGCGAGTCAGTGTTTCCTGAAACCATCGTTCCAACGAACATTCGCAAACAGCATCGCAAAGTTGTGTGGTTTGAACGACAGCTCTCGACTTGTCGTTAGAAGCATCGTTTCTATATTGCGTGACATTTGAAGGTAATAAATCCTTATCTTAAGCGAAATAAGCAAGCTGACATTCAGTGCAACCGGTGCCTTTTATCAAGAATACATACAAATGGAATTTACGTCTTATAGTTTGTCAAACGATTTAAAGTAACGTGTTTGAAGAGTGCGCATGTGCGAACGTGCTCTACTATGTAAGAACGAGCCAAATATTGAGTCTGGTAATAAAGCAAAATAACTGAGAACAATTAGAAATAGTCCTCAGATGACATGTTTGTAATTTATATTAAAAAATCTAGCGTTAAATGGATCTCAAACATTTTCATTAAAAGAAGTTATTACTCCACAACGTGCGAAACCAACGTGGTTGAACGATAGTTTGCGACAATGGGTTTCAGGAAACAGTCGTGACGAGCTAGTTGATTTTTCCAACGATGCATCATACTATGGTAGTGAAGCACCAAACTACATCGTTGTGGAAAAACGCACCCCTGATTTCTTGTTAGCTGAACGACAACTTTCCCATTTTTCACAATTGACAGTCAAATATTTAGCTATCAGCCATAACATGAAAGTAAGTTTTCAGCATGGTGTCAGTTCCAGCAGGTCACGTTAGTCAAGCTTGTCTCATATGGTTTTGTTTTGGGGGGGTTATTGCTGCTCTCTTGCTCTTATCCATGCTAGACTGTATGGATGTGCAGGGAGTTCATGCCCAGAACAGAACTATACCGCCTATCCTAGCTGTATGCTAATTGCCGATCGTATTTGACGATAGTGGTCCTGACAGAAATTGGATTGTTGTGGATTTTAATATCAGTACATCCCTAATTTCTGTTGGTCTAAATATTGGTGTAATTGATTTTATATATATATATATATATATATATATATATATATATATATATATATATATATATATATATATATATATATGGGGTGTAACGATACACGTATTCGTATTGAACCGTTCGGTACGAGGCTTTTGGTTCGGTTTTCGGTACGCATTTTTGAACCTGCCGACCGTTCATTTGTCCTGCCGACCAACATTCCGTTATTCAAATGTATGCGCGTCGCGCAGGTGGCAAGCGCGTTCATAATGTAAGAGACGCTGGCGAGACCACAACATTGTCCAACATCAAATGGCAAATGTAATGTAAGCGGAACAAAACTGAGCTACTCGTTATTGTGTGGTTGTTTGGATGACAGACCGTTTATCAGTTTGGACCAATGCAGCGCGAGCCGATCTTGATCAGCACTGTTACTACACAGCTAAATCCAGTGAAGAAAACATTTGAATTCGCCACTGAAGTAATAACATCGCTGCAAGATCTAGTGAGAAACATTCACATTTCTCCGTTATTAATGGATCAAACAGCGCTGACGTGGAAACCAGGAAGAAACATTGTGCCATGAATTAACTATCCAGTCTCCACAGATCAGCAACAACACCAAGGATTTACTGTATAACACTACTATCTGTAAGTTTGGCAGGAATAGTAGGCTATAATGCTTTCAAGTAAAATCATGTTGTATTTTGACATTATCAATACAATTGCTTCCCTCAAATGTTAATCTAAACTAAAATAAACCGTTGTTTATAACTACTACAATATTACATTTCATTTTGTCCAAAGAGCTGTTGTTTTAAATGCTCTTAAGAAAAGTCAAGTTTAGTTCCATCATTGCTCTAAGTTAAAAAATATCATACTTTATGATGTTAGTTTTAATAAAAATATAATCAAAAAAATTAAATCAAGGAAATTTCTCTGCCATTTCTTTTTGCAGTATTTGAAACGTACCGAACCGAACCGTGACACAAGTATCGTATCGAACCGAACCGTGAATTTTGTGAACCGTTACACCCCTAATATATATATATATATATATATATACAGCTATGGAAAAAATTAAGAGACCACTGCCAAATCAGCAGTTGCTCTGGATTTATTATTTATATTATAAATAATAAATACAGAGCAACTGCTGATTGGCAGTGGTCTCTTAATTTTTTCCATAGCTGTATATATATATATATATATATATATATATATAATTGTAATGTCATTTCAAGTTAACGGACACATTTCGTTGTGCTTCGGACACTGAGGAGCAAGTTGCCCATATATATCCATCCCCCCATGTCATCCACTAGTGTCGGACTGAGGGTGAACCTGTGAGAGAAGGAAAGTCACCAGTCAAGGTGTTGCTAGGAGACAGTCTATTTATTGGAGCCCTTTGGTCTATCTCAGTTTAGTTTTGATAAGTGACATGCAATAACATCACACACTGTCAAGAGAGCTGGCTATAAAACATGAAAAGCTCTTTCACAAAAAGAGTTCAGTTGGACAGTGTTTGTTTGTGTTTTTGAAGTAAATGGTGGCTTTTCAGATTTCCCTTGAAGATTTCGTCTATAGTTTGCTTTGTAGATTATTACGTACTCTTCATTTTGGACGGTCTCAAACTCAGCGTGTTTGTCCATGGATGATGGATGTCTTTAATACTTTCGAATGTCTCTTTTGTTGAAAGCTCCAGTAAAGGACAAACCTCTGGCACCCACTGCGAGGGACACACGTAAAAACGCTCATAAACAGACCTTGTGACTCACCTTGCATCCGTCTGTTTCTGTGCTTACTTTTATATAGTGTCTTATAAATAAATCAAATGGCTTCAGTGCATTAAAACCACTACAGTACAAAAAGACAATGCTGGTTGTGCTTTTTTTTTGGTGTACACACTCTCTGTGTCTGTGCAGTCGTATCTGGTGATTTATGGCCTGCCTCACAATTACTCATAACGTTGCTTTTTTCGGAAAAAGCACTTTACAGGTTATGCCCAACAAAGACAAGACACTATATATTCTATTTTAATATCTATTTTATTTCGTTTTGTTGTGCAACTGCACAACTAAAATTGACACTTAATGTTAATGTTTGCATGAACTGAAGTGTTTAATAAGGTCATTTTTCTCTTCTATGTAAGTCTCCATTGGATGGTAGTCCTGGGAGATGGCAAGAAGCAGAGCAGGGTCTAGGGGACTGAGGAGGATGGCAATATTGTTGTCTGTCAGTATAGATCTGGTCTTCTGTTAGGGGATCAAACTCATAAGACAGATAATTAAATGACATTTCTTTTTAAAGGACCTCTGACATGAAATTTTATTTTTTTTTGTAAGGTTTTTTAACATCAATATTAGTTCTTCTAGCCTGTATTTGGTCCCCTTGTGTCTAGAATTTTCAATCGGTGTAAACTGAGCTTTGGCTATTGTTGTCTTCTCTACAGCTCAGACGCACTGATCGTGAATCTCCTCCTTATTACGTCATAACGAGGAAAGGTTACCTCCCCTTTCTCTGCTTTGCCCGCCCAGAGAATTTGGCTCGCCCATGAGAAAATGAGCTAGAAAGTATGAACGCAATTTTTCAAAAACCTTTGAGATTTTTCCTTGAGAGATACCATGGCTTGCAAACGAGCGAAGCATGGCAGCTGATCAGTGTTTGGATGTACAAATTGAACACAAAAGTATTTTTTAGTTCCTTCATCTGAGCCTCTGAAGAAACAATGGGTTCATTTTATTTTCTCTGGAAATGCACCGACACAACTTCCCAAAATTTTGTATAGTCCAAACATTTCACCGACGACTGTTTCCTCAACTCGATGAACGTCTGAAAATAAATCGATTGAGCTGATGTGTAGCCTTATTGTTCTAGTTCAGACAGGTAAGTTAATCTTTCTCTCAAAATCGTTCAATTCTGTTTATGCATTAGTAAGTTAAGCCAGTGACTAAAATATCATCTTCACATCGTTTATTTTAGAAGGATGAAAATATCTTATTTAAATTCTGAACAAATTATACAGAAAGCAATCAAAGAACAATCTTTCCACACAGCACGAGTTTATCATGACAACTTCTAATGAAATCAATGCACAACGCACAGCGAAGCTCTTACTGTATGTACATCATCGTGTCTGCATTGGTGAAAAACTGCACAATGAAGCTCTTGCGGTTTGCACATCATCATGTCTGCATTGGTGAATGCATTAGAGAGAGCAGAAACTGCGTTGCAATGATAAGATCTTTATTCTTGCGATCAACAGACTGTCCTCTGCTTGCTCAGTGCTCATCATGGCAACATTTTATGTGATGGGAATAGATCTAAATACTTTAAAAAGTATTCGTTAATCTCGATAGCTGTAAAAGTAAAAACCTATTAAAACCTATAAAAACCTAACCAATTGCTGTAGTAAAAGTATTTGAGAAAGTTTCGCTATTTCATATGCAAGCATGTCAGCCAATCACAGTAATTTTCTAACAATAAACATTATATTAACATCAAGATTAAGTGGAAAAAAACTATGAAAAGAAGAATGGCTAACAGGTTTGCCAATTTATTTTAACCAAATTTTGGTTTGTATTTTTTTAAACGCATTTATCATAACATATGTAAATTTATACATTTCAAATTTTTTTATTATAGTTTTGTAACTGCATCTCTTTTAATTAGAGAAACATCTGAACTCTTCTGTTTTCTTCTGGTCCATTGACAAGAGTGAAAATGAGAGGAACCAGTTTTAAAATACAGGTGGGATTGTATGCATAGGTTGTTTGGCTGAGTATTCATGATTACCAGTCAGATGGTTGCAGTGCTGAGCCGAGTGACTGAGTTTGATTAGATCTCATGGTGTGGTCTGACACTCCTTGGCATCTGTCCTTCTCATTCCCTCTCCCCATCAGTCATCTTTTCCAGAATATCTCTCAGTCTCTGGCCATACCACACCTGTCAGACAGAGATATTGCTCAGTTATGATAAAACCATGACAGAGGGAAAGGGAAGAGGTGGCTAGAGTCATCTACAGATCTCATTCCCACAGGAGTGCACTTTTCTATTTGTATTCCGAAAACAGGTGGCCACTTGCTAAACTGTGTATTTCATGTGCTCTGATATTGAGACTGATATAAAATATCTCTCAAATATACATGTTTTTGTAACACGTGGGTAATTTATGAAATCAAATTAAGTAATTTTTTTTGATTCACAAGGAAAAAATAGTGAAGAAAATGGTGCAAATTTTTCACCTAGTTTGTGTAAGTACCCAACCCAAATGCAGCTCATTCTCTTGTCAGTTTGTAGCCAGGTTATGACCTACAGGCACAAGACATGTTATTTAGTTTGAGTTTATTGTTTGCACACCTGATTTAAGCACTTATTAAGCTCTTCTTTGGCTCAATTAGATTTAGTTGGCTGGGAAAACAAAACCCGTCCATCCCCAGAGTTGCTCTGGGAAACAAACCAATTGTTTGTAATCACTGTTGAGAATGTTTCCCTGGGGCTGTTTTTGTCCATCTATAGAGTTTAACCTGACACAGGGAGCTGTTTTGCACTATGATGTCTATGGTAATCCAGTAGAGAAAGGCCTTAGTAAGCATGCTTTAATTTTCAAAACTGTCTTTATTAGTGACAAACTAAAAAGACCTAAACAAAGTACACACCAAAAATTATGTAGGGTAGGCATCCATTTTGTTTATGGTTTTCGATAATGCACACCACTGAGCTAATGTGTCAGTGAGTCATTCGCTCATGCTGATGTCTTTTTGGAGTGAGAATGGAAATGAGAACCAGTTTTGTTTAAAATAGTTCTTGTCGTGTTATGTTTAAAATGGAGATCATGACATCAGACAATTAATGACTCGAATCTATGTATTATTATTTTTTATGAATACTTGTTTGATACTCCATAAATACTTTTTAGTTAATGGATGATTCACCATTTCTGAACGAATCTTTTGATTGAACGATTCAATGAAAAAAAAATACATTTAACACTCACTTGCTGCTTCCTATTGGTCTAATAATGTAATTAACATAATCTTTATTTGTAGAGACTTCATTCACTTTAGCCTTGAAGGGAAAGATGAGCAAGGAAAGAGTGTTTGAATGTCACGATTTGTGGTGAAAGGGTTACGTCCTTTTGCTACAGTCACCTTCATTTATGCAAAACATTTGCACTAATATGCAATATCAATGGATTTGATCCTTCTTTGATATTCACCTGTCTTAAAGCAAATCAGAAACAGAGCTAACAGAACATTATGCCTCAGTAAACTATAATTAGGTAGGTCTGTTAGGCTACATATTTTGTTATGTTCTGTTTTTTTGTGTTAAAATGAAATATTTTTGTAATTGTTTTTCATGCTAATTCCTTAAACTGTTATACATATTGTAAATTAAGACGCATTGTCACAGTTTTACTGGTAATAGCCTAAATATGACAACAATAAAAGGTAGATTTTTTTAAATTATTATTTATTAGAAGTATTTGCTCTCCTTTTTCTCTCCAATAAATATTGGAATCGAAACCAAGAAATCGTTAAGAACCGGATTCGATAAGCAGAATGGAATCGGTATCAGAATCGTTAAAATTGAAACGATACCCAACCCTAGTGGTGAGTAACATCTCAGATGATTTTCACATCTAATACTAAGACATCACTTAACTTATGACATTTATCATAATCTGAAGCTCACTTAGGGTGTGTTCAACAACGTTTATGAGGGATGTTTTGCGACAGAACTTACTGAATGTCCAAAACAATGCTGTCTGTTGATTGATTCAATACTGAATCAATACCATGGCAGAAGTCTCAAGCGGTATGTCATTGCTAATGAATTTGTAGTAGGGATGGGACGATTACCGGTCTCACTATAAACCACAATAAAATGTACTGACGGTTAGGAGTATCGTTTAAAATGTAATTGTCATTAAAACTGTGTTTGATTATTGTGATTTTAATAACTCACATAGTAAAATCATGTACACAGCCTGACGCAGGCGTGCAGCACGCAATTTTTTTTTCTTATATTCGAGAAGGAATGGCGGAAGGTAGTGACAAAGACAAGAAAGGTAGCTGAGGACAAGAAACCCAGAGCAAGGACAAGAAACCCAGAGTAAGGACAAGAAACCCAGAGTAAGGACAAGAAACCCAGAGCTGAGGACAAGAAGCCCAGAGCTGAGGACAAGAAACCCAGAGTAAGGACAAGAAGCCCAGAGTAAGGACAAGAAGCCCAGAGTAAGGGCAATAAACCCAGAGCTGAGGACAAGAAGCCCAGAGCTGAGGACAAGAAACCCAGAGTAAGGACAAGAAACCCAGAGTAAGGACAAGAAACCCAGAGTAAGGACAAGAAACCCAGAGTAAGGACAAGAAGCCCAGAGCTGAGGTCAAAAAGCCCCGAGCTGAGGACAAGAAACCCAGAGTAAGGAAAAGAAACCCAGAGCTGAGCACAAGAAACCCAGAGTAAGGACAAGAAACCCAAAGCTGAGGACAAGAAACCAAGAGTACAGACAAGAAACCCAGAGTAAGGACAAGAAGCCCAGAGCTGAGGAGAAGAAGCTCAGAGCCGAGGACAAGAAACCAAGAGTACAGACAAGAAACCCAGAGCTGAGGATAAGAAACCCGGAGCTGAAGACAAGAAATCCAGAGTAAGGACAAGAAACCCAGAGCTGAGGACAAGAAACCCAGAGCTGAGGACAAGACACCCAGTGTAAGGACAAGAAACCCAGAGTAAGGACAAGAAGCCCAGAGCTGAGGACAAGAAGCTCAGAGCTGAGGACAAGAAACCAAGAGTACAGACAAGAAACCCAGAGCTGAGGACAAGAAACCCAGAGCTGAAGACAAGAAGCCCAGAGCTGAATACAAGAAACCCAGAGCTGAGGACAAGAAACCCAGAGCTGAGGACAAGACACCCAGTGTAAGGACAAGAAACCCAGAGTAAGGACAAGAAGCCCAGAGCTGAGGACAAAAAGCCCAGAGCTGAGGACAAGAAGCCCAGAGCTGAAGACAAGAAGCCCAGAGCTGAAGACAAGAAGCCCAGAGCTGAAGACAAGAAGCCCAGAGCTGAAGACAAGAAGCCCAGAGCTGAAGACAAGAAACCCAGAGCTGAGGACAAGAAACCCAGAGCTGAGGACAAGACACCCAGTGTAATGACAAGAAACCCAGAGTAAGGACAAGAAGCCCAGAGCTGAGGACAAGAAACCCAAAGAGTAAGGAAAAGAAACCAGAGCTGAGCACAAGAAACCCAGAGTAAGGACAAGAAACCCTGAGCTGAGGACAAGGAACCCAGAGTAAGGACAAGAAACCCAATGCTAAGGAAAAGAAATCCAGAGTAAGGACACAAAGCCTAGAGCTGAAGACAAGAAACCCAGAGCTGAGGACAAGAAGCCCTAAGCTGAAGACAAGAAGCCCAGTGCTGAGGACAAGAAGACCAGAGCTGAATACAAGAGGTCCCAAGCTGAGGGCAGGAAGACCAGAGCTGAAGACAAAAAGCCCAGAGTTGAGGACAAGAAGCCCAGAGCTGGAGACAAGAAACCCCAAACTGAAGACAAGAAACCTCAAGCTGAGGAAAAGAAACCCAGAACTAAGGACAAGAAACCCCAAGTGGAAGACAACCTTTGACTCAATGCGTAATTTAATTCTATTTTCCTTTATATTTTTGTTTATTATAAAAAGAAAAGTAACAAATTAAATTGTTTTAATTAATTACGAAAACTGCCTATACTGAGGCTTGATTTATAGTGTTTTTAAAGACTTTGAACAAGAACATACTACAGAGAAGCTTGTACTGCCATTGTAACCATGGCAACAGACGTGGACAACTGCAATTTGAAAAAAAAGCAAGAGTTGAGGAAGAAGACACGCTCCTGCCTATCGAGTCCACTCAGCCCAGTTCTTCAAAATCATTAACCCACAAGAAGGCTAGTCAGATGCTGGTGGCGTGCCACTTCTTGCTCCCTAAAAGTCTCATATTGAGACTTTTCTCTGTGATTCAGTCTTTAAATGCATATCATTTGTGTTGTCACTGATGGAAAATCTGTTTGCTTATTGCAATACTTGTAACAGTAAAGGACGAACACTGAGTAACCCCAATTACTTAGTGATTACTATCAGGATGTGAAGAGACTATCCTCCCCTTGAAAGAAAAGCTAAGATTGGGGGAATATAAACTCTTGAAATCTGACAAGCTTCAAAGCTTGTGGAGACTTGTTACTTAACCAAGTTGCAATTTAATTATTCTTAATCGACAGAAGCAGAAATCAACATCATGATTAATGACATGATCAATGTCACAGATGGACTTATTTGATTAGTGACTTACAGTATAATACCACATTTATTTACAGGTTCAAATTAGATTTTGAAATCCAGATTTTTTTATGTGGATCCCACAGTAGTACGTCCCTCTAATGCATTCTTGTGGTTGAAAGTTTAATCAATGGAAATAGTAGATTTTATCAAGCAGTTTATTTTCCAGACTTTCAAGATGGAGCTGCTGACATTGATATAGCACCCTCATGCCTGCAAAACCTGGCAGACAGCAAGACTGCAGTTTTCATCGATTTTTATCTAGTTAATGTCCAACATGATATTTAAATATATAGGAAAAGCCACACAAGGAGAAATCATGTATCGACATCCCAGCTGGTAATATCAAACTGAAAAGTAACCTTTAAAGTTTATATTAATCATCTTTCCGCTGTTGTTTCCAGTGCTTTTGGGAGCACTGGCTCAGATATTAACATTTAAATGTGCTAGCTACCTCCATTTTCAACCTAAAATAGAGGGGTCAGAGCTATATACTGCACAGAGTGTAAATAAGAAAAAAAATAAGAAATAAGAAAATAGAAGAGATGAGGGGCATACTTTAGCGGTGTGGTTGTAGTGACTCAGATCATGCCTCTGTAATACTCTGTAAATAAGCTGTTAATTATAATGAGGATTATTTAGCATACCACACTCTCCCCCTCAAAATAAGATGTCGTCCCGACATCATATTGCTTAAATAACCACTTACAGCAATGCTCAATTTACAGTATTTAACCCCCCCCCCCTAGCAGTTGTTGTAAACATCAGATTTTACAACACCGTTACCAACATTTTCCTTGCACAGCATTTATTTTTCATCTTTTTTTTTCAGTATTTCTGCAACAAACAATCAATTTACCATACAGCAGTCCGTATTACTTAATAGTCAAGAGACACTTGTTCATAATAGTCCCATGGGTTAGTGTAAAAAAAAGAATAATAATAATTAAACGACAGAGGAAACAAACTCACTCTTTAAGGAAAAAACAAACAAACAAAAAAACAGTCCATTAATTTGTCCTGCCAAAAATAGCAAAACAGCCAAGAAAAAGATTTAAAAAGTGTCAACAAGAAAGTTTAAAAGAGTCCACAAGTATTTCAACAGTCAATTTGTCTAATATTTGGTTACAGTCTATTAATTTTTTTTTTTTTTTTTTTGCAATAGTTTGTCACTATGGACAATAAACACTTTCTGGGTAATGTGGTGTATAATGGCATTTCATACCTTCAACATAAACCACAGTGACTTGTGATGTGGTGATTTCCCACCATCTGCACATTGTAGCATGGTGGGGTCCCAAAATTGTCATTTGTAAATTTTTGATAGCCGTCACTTCTTTCTGGTGAATTGGTGCCTGATTTTCTCCTCTGAGGTCCTGCACCTGGACCCAAGCTCTTCAGTTGTTTCGTCAAAGGGTAAGCCTCGATTCCATTAGGTCAACAGTTTTCATGATGTTCTTGTCTTATTGCAGGTGCTGGGGCTGGCTCTGGAAGATTTATCTCTGACTTGGCTGAAGGTGACTGTGGAGTTATAACTCAGAGTTATTGAAGTGGCTCTCTTACGGGTTGGATGGGGGGTGTCTCGAATCAGACATTCAAATGTGTTTTCTCTACCAAAAACGGACCACACTACCAGGGACCAGTGGATGAAAATCATTTTAATGACGCTGTTCCAACAACTGGCTTAACGTTAGGTGTCTGCGCTAAACATTTATCACAGGAATCCTTTACAGTCGTCATTCGGCAATCGGACAATAATTTCTACAGAGTCAGAGTTTGATGTTAATGTATGTCTCAGTCAAAATGATTGTCTTTACCATTCAGAGACATGTTGATGTAGACGTCCTTCCATTGACTCTATATCTTCCGTTTCCAGCTCTAGTTCAGAGTCTGGCTCAAACACATATGGTTGAATTCCACAGGTCGCGGTCTTTTTGGAATGATATGCTGAAGTTACCCGCGGTGTCAAGCCCCCTCCTTCCTGCCACCAATCAACGCGCCCCTCATTTGCATTATTAAAATGACCGTCCACGACAGCCAAAATATCGCATCAGATCTCGCGAGGCAATAATGCATTCAGAAATAAGGGTCAGAGGAGCTCTGTGTTTTTTTTGTTTTTTCACTTTTCTTTTCTAGAAGGGCCTGAAAGACTATAATAGAGCGTGGGTATCCAAGGTATTATTAGGTTATGACTCCTTTAAAACCAACATTCAAACCACCACTTGAATAGACAACAATCAGTGTAATTGGAAAGAGTGCAACAATTTTTATCATTCTAAGCCAATCAAATACCTTAGAAAAAAAAGGATTATATACATATTTATTGTTTGTGTGTATCTATTTTTTTTCCTTCTTAAACATCCAACCAATCACAGTCTTCAAAATATTGTGTCATACATAGCAACAGGGTCAATCCCACCTGCTCACTAAGATGAAAGTTTTTGTGTAAGGTTTTGTAGCAAAACCTTACACTCAAGGAGCAAACACCTGCCTAGATTTGCACAATTGTAAGCACGTTGTCAGCTTCACCCTTTTTGCAAAACATTACACACAGTGATTTGTAAAACTCTACACACATTTTCACAACTTAGACACAGATAAGGATTGTGAGGTTACTTCCTTGTCATTACAAAGCCCCAGTTTGCCATTGACCACACTAATGAACGAATTGGATATTCACATCCACCAGGTGTGGAAGCACAGATGTGCTAATTTGAAAACGCAGCACTCAGGTGTGCTATAAAAGGCAGCAGGTGAGTCTTCAACAAAAATAGAAGGTATCTAGAGAGAAGAAGAAGAAGAAGAAGAAGAGTGAGAATAAGAGGGGGAGCTCAAAGAGGACATGAATGAGGTAGAGGAAGAGGAGAAGGAGGAAAGGAGAAGGAGGTAGAGGAGGAGGAGGAGAAGGTGGTAGAGGAGGAGGATGAAGGAGGAAGAGGATGAGGAGAAGGGGGAAGAGGATGAGGAGACAGGAGGGTAGATGATAGAAGAACAGGAGAAGAAGGAGATAGAGGAAGAGGCCTAGGTAGAGGAAGAGGTAGAGAAGGACTTGAAGAGTTGATAGAACCTGAACAAAGAAGACGAGGACCAAATTTGACTCAAGAAATCCGTGCAACACTTATTGACCATGTTACCATGTTAACCATGGACTGACACTGATGGAAGCTGGACAAAGAGATCAACCAAATCTCTGGTTGATACTGTAACTGAATAGTTACAATATTCTTGTTGCTTTTACAGTAGTTTTTCTTCAGAGTCAAAGTGTATGTACTTCATGCAGTAATTGTAATTTGTCTACAGATTTTATTTGTTTCATTGATTTCATTGTTGGTTGATTGCTGTAACTGATTATGGTAAGAAATACTGTAAGTATTGAAATAAATACTTGAAATATTCAGTCTGCAGCATCAGTGTTGTGCAGTGCTTGGTAAGTTTATATATTTGTGTACATTCTCCCTATATCTCAAACTAATCATGAATAATGTTGTGAGTCTAAATTATCCCTTACATAACAATGTGTGGCCAAAAATCTAGCACATGCTATTTCCTAAAATATATATATATATATATATATATATATATATATATATATATATATATATATATATATATATATATATATATATATATATATTTTTTTTTTTTTTTTTTTTTTTTTTTTTTACAAATGTGTTTTTTTATTTATAACAGCAGTGTGAAACTGGCTGCAATATTGTCTGATCATTGAGGACTGTGTTGGTTAAATGAAAACTAATAGCATTTTCACAAATATCTGCATATCTTTTGACTGAAGTGTGTATGTTTTGACAGAAGTGTGTCATTTGCAAACAATCTAGGAATTATGCAAATTGAGTGTGGTGTTTGGATAATTGTCATATTTTGAAAAAAGAACCTGGTTTTCAAAATTGTGTGTAAACAATTGAAAAAACTGTAACAAAACGGCATTTTGTCTGGTGCTTTATAAACTAAAGGTCTTCTATCAGCCTGTGAGGTTGACAGGGGAAGGCATGGAATATCAGAAAGCAGGAGATAATGTGATGATGACAAATGATCAGGGGCCGTTTTCACAAACAATTTTATTGATTTAGGAGTACTCCTAAATCGCACTAAAATATTTTAGCTAAGGAGTTTTCTCTTAAAAGTTATTCACAACGCCTTTCAGATACTCTAGAGTAAGGAAAAATGACAACTCCTAAACTAAGAGCGAGTCTTTGTTGCTATATGGATGACGTCAATTCTTAAGCGTGAGCTTCCTCACAATGATCACAGTGATTGGTTTTTAGATGACAGGGCCATTATGCGGAAAACATAACACAGATGCAACAAATCATGGATCTACAATATCTAAATATGTCTCTGCCCTATAAAATAATAATAGTAATGCCATCGAAATGCATATATAATGACATGTTTGTGCAGGCCCCAGTTAAGTGTAATTCTAAAAAGGGAGAGAGAGAGAGAGAGAGAGAGAGAGAGAGAGAGTGGAGGGAGTCATGAATTAAATTAAATTAAAGAAAGGTAGCTTAATACCCTAATGAAAACCGCCACTTGTCTAATAATAATAATAAAACACATTTACATTAACACTTCTTTGTTTAATTGACATCCTGTTAGCCCACATAGACTAATTAATGCTAGGAAATGTTGCTCATATTGAAGTACTAGTTGAATGACGGTGGATTGGATTATGAATACGCCAAAATGGAAAAGAAAGCCCTGGATCAGGATCAGTTACTGCTGCTGGCCCAGTTGGTGCTGAAAATAATAATAATAATATATATATTTTTAAAAAACCCTAATAAAAGGGAAATTTGGCATTGGAATATCAAGCAAAACTAAGTGTGAGAATGGGAGAGGATTTGTTTGCAGATCAATGCAGCAGTTCCACTTGTGTCGCAGACCCCGGACAGACTGCGAGAGGTGCTGGTATGCGTTACAATCCTTTGTGAATAGGTCTTAGTGAGTTAAGAGTCCTCTCGCCTTCTTTTAAGCTGTCCCAGACTTCAGGAGCTACTTTTAGGGCTAAAATGCTTCATGAATTACTCTTAGTGGAAAAAAAGAGGAGTCTTCTAGTTAGGAGTGAGCACGCCCATTCTTTTTTGGAATTGCTCTTAAATTCGCCAGTTAGGAGCTTACATTTTGCTGTACAATTCTTTGTGAATATGGCTCCAGGGTCTGAGCCAACAAATATTTGGTATACAGCTTTATAAATGGCAACGAATTTAACATACAGTCGGGGGACAGATAATTGAGGACAGATGGATGGTAAAAGTATCGAATCGGTTGAGCAATTACTCAGCAATCAGGGCTTTCAACATGATTGTTTTATCCATATTGCAGAAAATTGCTGCATACCATATAGGGAAAAAGTAATTGAATCTGAATCTAACTCATTCTGACTACTCACTGTCAATCTGTTATAAAGGTTTGGACATAGTGGAGCATTGCACAGTGAATGTGAATGTGTTTGTATCTGAGCAGATATTGTTTTTGTGCACCTATATTCATTGTTCTATGAAGGTCAGCAGTAATATAATTCTAGGGCCTAGGCTACATGCCCAAACAAACTCAACGCCATGATTTACCAAAGAAATGCTGTGCTTTGGGGCACAATAATCTGCTTGTTATTCCATGCATTTCTTTTTTGTAAGCCAAATGCAGGTCAGCCTCCAGAAAACTATAGTTTCTGATTCTTCAAGTCTCTGTTAATGCAGAATGCTGCTGCAAGACTCAATACAAATACCAATAGGGCCCATATATCTCCTATCCTCACCTTTCTTCTCTGGGTACTGGTTCAATTCAGAATTCAATATAAAGTGTTGTCATCATGTGTTTTAAAGGTTTACAGGGCACTTGGTTATATTTCTGAAGTCATCGGCTTCCACCATAGCCACGGGCCTCTCAGATCAGAACCAATTGTTCTTCTCTGTCTCTTTTTAAGTGCCCATTACAATCCTCCACCTCAAATTCATTCCTTTGGCCATTGCAACAGCATAATGATTGCTGTGTGCTAGAGAGGTATAATTTCTCTTTCTCACTATTTTTTTAGTTGTATTTAATAGAGTATTTATAATTTTAGTTGTATTTAATAGACTGCAATTTCAGCAATTTTAGGTTTTTTTTTGCAATTTTTAAATAGTTTGTAATGTTGCTGTTGGTGCATGAACAGTATCTGCAAAGTTGCAGCGCTGAATGTTTAGTGTAAGCAGAGATATCGTCTTTTAAAAATCAGGAAGTATAATTGCCTACAAAAACAACTCGATTGGGACTACAGCTGGGTTATGGTACGTCACTAACCCACACATTTGCATCAACCCCTCCCTCAGAATATGCAGAAAATGGCATGCGCATATTTCTGAGGCACGTCAACTCGTCGAGTGTGTTGTTCACGCAGCTGGCAGGTCTTCTGTGTTTAGGCTTCCCATGGACGCTATTCTTCCTCAACAATGGATACAATTTATGTTTGATTATGTTCCTGAAAATGACAGTCGTAATCTAGCTCTCTGTGCTGTGCATTTTACGGAAGATAGCTTCCAGAAGAAACTAGATTCGAGTTCAACACCGGATTCAACAAGAAACTGTTACTTATACACGAAGCAGTTCCGACTTTAAAACAAGAGGCAGCAGTGTTGGGCCACAACCTGTAAGTATAGGCTAAGACTTCATCATTTTAAATGTATTTGCATGTGAAATTCCAGACGAAGCCTTGTGTTTCTTTTTTTTTTTTTTCAAACGCCGGAGCTGGCTTTATAGCCACTACTACGTCTACGACAAACATGTACTAACATTATGGACCTGAATTTTCTATAAGTACTAATGTTTTAAACGTATTTTAATGTATATATGCTTTATGACGTTATTTTCGATTTGATTAAGAACGTAAACATGCCAATGCTGTTTGAGTATCACATTAGTAGCCAGTCAGTTGCTATTGTTGCCAGTCAGATGCTATTGTGTAAAATAAACGTGTATAAAGTAAAAAAAAATTAGCAAATTATCTTTCAGAAACCTTTAGTAAGCGCTGTAGTATGTGGTTCTGCTTGACTCTCTTCATCCCGGCTTTCTCGGTCTGATTATGCCTGAAACTGATACTGCAGTTTGACACCATTATTTACATCTGGACCGGAGCTCATGACATGCACGTTTCGCCCGTAAAGGTAATGGGCATAAGCGAAAGTTTACAACGCAAGCGAAAGTTTAGCCAATCACAACACACCGGGCCAAACTAACCAATCTGAGCCCACTACGTGTTTCTGAGGGAGTGTTTTCATAGAATCAGGAAGTGAACCGCTCGTTCAGGGGACAGAGGAGAGCGCGGCTGACAATAAAGGTGAAGTTTATGAAAAATAAGACTTTTAAAAAAGAAAAAACACGAATACATGTTATATTGCACCCCATAAATACAATCATGCAAAGAAAAAAAGCAGTCAACCCCCCCTTAAATAATAATCATCATGAAGCTCTGAGTAACTGGAGATATCTCCACCTGAAAGAAGTATAGGCCTACAGGTCTTTATTTTACTAGATTATTCCCACAAATGCATCTCCTGCTTTCTTTCGTGGCATGATTAATTTTATTAAAACATAGAATTACCTCTGTTCAGATAGTTGTAATATGACGAACTGACTGACGCTGTGTTGATTTGTGTCTGTGTGCGCAGCCGACCAGTCACGTGTGATGATCGTTTGACAAAAGACTGGATGTAATATTTGGCGCGCGCACCCTTGCGCCCTACTGCAGGAGAGCATGAGACGCGCCTATGTTCTGGATTCTCCTGCTATTAAAAAAGATCGCTATATCATCACATTAAGTTGATAATTAAGGGCAGACTAAAACAGCCCTCAGTCCGACGGCCAGCCCGCGAGTTTAACCTCCGCGTGTCTAATGTTGTGCAATTCGTTTGTTATGTCAGATGTCTTTTGATAAGACTACAATTTTTCAACACGCCAAAGTGGCTAGTGGGAGTGACTGTGTTACCCGCCACGCGTGAAATCCACCCGCATTTGGCGGGTGTTAATGTCAAGCCCTGTTTAGCTCCCTCTAGCCAATGCCTCCACTCCTCGAGGGCCAGTTTAATGCCCCACAGTTCTCGGTTGCCGATGGGGACAGGGACAGCTTCTTAGAGAATACTGCTCCTACTCCAGTAGAAGAGGCATCCACTTGAACGACAAACTGAAAGTCCAGGTTGGGATGGATGGAGAATGGTTGCAGTGGTGAAGGTCTCTTTCAAATGCTGGAAGGCCTGGACAGCATCGGAGGACAAGGACAGAGACTTGGGCTGGCCTTTGAGAGCTGAGGTGAGGGGAGCACTGATCAGACTGTAATTGCGGATGAATCTTCGATAGAAGTTTCCCAAACCAAGAAAGTGTTGAAGTTCCATTACTCAGTTGGGTTGTGGCCAGTTCTGGATGATTTCCACCTTCCTCTGGTCCATTTGAACGCAACGTTGATTTATTCATACCCCAGGAAGTGAACGGGAGAGATATGGAACTCGCATTTCTCCAATTTCAGATATATTGTGCTCTCTCAGTTTTTCAAGGACCTGAATGTCGTGCTGATGATGTTCAGTCATGGACAGAATGAATAGATGAGTATATCATCTATGTACACTACTACAAAATGATTGAGGAATTCACAGAGGACTTCGTTCATATAACCCTGAAAGACAGCAGGATCGTTGGACAATCCGAAAGGCATAACCTGATACTCGTCAGGGTCACGAAGGCAGTCTTCCACTTCGTCCCCACACCGGATTGGGATCAGGTTATAGGTACTTCTCAGGTCCAGTTTAGAGAATATGCGTGCTCCGCGCAGCTGTTGCAGAGCGGCAGGGACCAGAGGAAGGGGATAGCTGAATTTGATGGTCTGTGAGTTGAGATGGCGGTAATCGATGCACGGCCGAAAGCCTCTGTCCTTCTTGGCCTCAAAAAAGAAACTCGAAGCGGCATGGGAGGTAGATGGTCGAATTAACTGCTGGTGAATTAACTAATCGCTCAGAAGCTGCATCTGAAGTGGCATTTGTATTTACTGACGGTTTAATGCAGCTCCGAGCTTGCATGAAATGCCTTCCTAATGTGAAACTAAAACCAGTGGTGTCAAGTTCATTCAAACACAGCTGTGTTTTATAAAAGCCACAGCAGTTTTGCAACTATTCTACTGTGGCTTTTTGTTGTTGAAATAGATTTGAAATAGATCAACAATATTGTGTCTGAAATGTTACTCACAATATTATCTTGTATATTGAACTGGTGTATAAAATTTATATATTCAGGAAAACAGCATTCTTGCACATGATATTGGTTATGATATAAATACAAGACGGACATTTTTGCCCCATATCTTAAATTCCGGGGCATTATAACTGCATTTTAATGGGCTATATACATCACCCAGTGCATGCATGGCCTCTTAAGGCGTGTTTATGTTTGGTTTTTGCAATTTGAGCGACATAATCAATGTCAGCTTGTACATTACTTAAAACAACAATTGAACATATAAGACAAGAAAACTTTTTGGAGTTGTTATTGTTGTGTTATTATTATTGATAATTATTATTCAGTTGTATTATTTATATATGGATTTCAACACCCTGACCTTCTTTCCAGCAAGGAAGTGTTTTACTCGGCGCACTCCAGCCATTCATTATAAGATGATCTTCATCTTTTTTTTTTTGCACAGAAATACATTTAAATAAGAGCTCACAGTCAGTATTTGACCCCTGAGTCAAGGCTTTAATTCATGTTCATATTTAGATAGCAGCTCTGTCCAGATATATTTGAAGGGAACTTCATTCAACCCTTGTGCCTCCTTATGGCCATTTTTGTCCTTTTCAGTTTTGTTTTTTTTTATCACTTTGCCTGTGTTAATGCTAAACGAATTAATTTTAGCACAGGTGTTTTTTATTGTAATTGTACTACTTCACCCCATTTACAGTACTTTGAAATATCTTTTAAGCCATAGGTACACAAATTACTAACAATATGCGCCTTTTGGACAAAAATTGTCCCCATTGAAACCCATTAAAACTTCACTTTTTAATCCCAGGGCCATTTAATAAAATTATGCAATCTTTGTCAAGAGACTTTCATTTTGTTGGCAAAGCTTCAAAATTTGAATTTGTACAATATATATATATATATATATATATTTTTACATTTTACTTTTTTTTTCACAGTTTTTTGAGGCGGACATTTTTGTTCTCTATGTTCATGTGTAACTTTTAATTGAGGCACAAGGGTTAAACAGATTTGTGCAATTGTTTACTTTTCACATTTAAACTGAATAGGTCTTAAAAAATGTCCAAGGAAATAGAAGCAAAGTCTTCTTTCCTTTTTGTTTTACTCACTAGGGTCTACAGGGTCGCTTGGGTCTGACGTTTAATCTGCCTTATTAATTTTCTTCACTGGATTCATCTTTTGTCTGAAACAGCTTTGTGCACTGCCACAGTCAGGGCCGGCGCGTGCCGTATAGGCGATCTAGGCAGTTGCCTAGAGCGGCACTTTTGTAAGGGCGGCAAAATGTGAGCCAACCGGGAATGAACAATTCACAAAATAGGTTATTTATATGATTTACTGAGCTGCCGCCGCCCGCAGCGCCGGTAAGTGCGAGCCCCTTCTCTTACGAGTCATGACATGGGTGAGGGGAAGTTCGGATCATTTACTGACTCTCTTGAGTCATCGAGTCATTTCGTAAGTGGCTTGGCTTTAAATGTTATTCTTTTAACAGACAAATTCCCCGATATCCACCTACGCAATGTTGATTATATTCTGAATTAAGAAATCATAATGCAGTAAACATAAATAATTACTTTACCTTCCAGAGTCTTTCATTTGGGTGATCCGTTCATTCATTGTGTCACATAATGAACAGATCGTCGATTACTCACCGATCAGGGACAGGATCTTCATCGTTGAAACGATATCTCTTCAGGAGAACGCAGATTCTAAAAGTTGAAATTAATAAAAAATACTACCTTCGCAGTACAATGAAACAAGACTGGCAACAATCTTCATAGAGCGTGAACTGGCTCAGAGAATCAATATAGCTAGAGGATGCAGTGAAGAGCTTTGCTGCGAATGAAGGCCTGCCGTGCGCGCTTCTGAAACGTAAGTTAATCTTTATTTGCTCTTTTTAGTCGTTATTTTATGCTGAACCTGCTGATGATATAATGTGCTTGCGGACATTTCATTTGTGTGTTTTTTTGCGCACAGAAAGTGCTGTAAAGAAATTTGTAATTTGAGGAGGTGAAATGTGATTATTTGGAAAAGTCCTGTCATGACTGCTGAAAGAAAAATGCCAGCAGGCATTTGCCTAAATTGCCTCCTGCATAAACTTTATTATTGTTGATATTTTGGGCACACACGTGTTGCGCACAATTTGCGTTATGTAGGCCTATTGCTTATTGGTCTTTGTGTGTTGTTGATAGTTTTGCGTTATGGCATATTGGTCTTTATGTGTTGTTGCTGGTTTTGCGTTATATGTATATGGCATATTGGTCTTTGTGTGTTGTTGCTGGTATACGTTGCAAACATAGACTGTAAAAAAATATGGACGTAGTATCCGTGACGTCACTCATTGGTTTCTGAAGAGCGTTTTTGAAGCCTAAAGTGGGCGGGGCAAGCCGTCACCATCTTGGCAGTGCGTCACCTCTCGTCACTACTGGATAAATTAAAATGGGCAAAGAGGCGGACGCGGGTGGAGCTGAGATACTAATGCTATGCTACTGCCCTCGGGCTGAATTGAAAAAGTAAAGCCAATGGTTAAAGTTCATGTTTTGCCCTTTGAAATATTATAATAGTTAAGACGTAACTAAAAGTGAGACTATTTACTTTACTTTATTAATCTCACAAGGGGCAATTAGTTAAGAGCATGTATACAAGTACATAACAAAGATCACACACATTTCTCACAACATTCAAGCAGTCAACTATGTGCATCGTGATGCATTATTATTCTGCTAGTTAAAAATGTATTAGTTACTTACAATATTGCTCTAAGCTTGTGCATGTGACAGTGATTCAAGGCAAACACACATCAGTCGGCATCTCACGTCAAGTTCGTAAAGAGCTTTAATTCAGTCCATTTTACAATCTGATTTTGGCCGCCTCTCAGTTTCTCAGATGGGTCAAACCAAAGATATTACCTCAGAACTTCAATTTTTTTTTCTGCTGTAAAGTTGGGCATTTTAACATGGGGGAGATACAGATTTGACTCGCTTCTGCAGCCTGCCTCAGAGCGGCCACTCGAGAATTGCAGTTTAATTCACTTCCGTGTTGGCTTCAAGAGAGACGGGAGGTTGCCGCTTGAGCGGCAGAAGTGCACGCGCCGGTCCTGGCCACAGTCTGTCTACCGAAAGCACAGGGAATTGAGCAGCGGTTAGTATTCAGCTCTGTGTGACTGAGGTTCTTCGTTGTGCTGATCGTGTTCATTTTGCTATATACTGTGCCAAAGCTTTTATTTCATGAACCTGATGTTATAGTTTAA
Organism: Hybognathus amarus; assembly: GCA_030378365.1. Lineage (NCBI taxonomy): Eukaryota > Metazoa > Chordata > Actinopteri > Cypriniformes > Leuciscidae > Hybognathus > Hybognathus amarus. The sequence continues at coordinate 157,352 of JAQIUQ010002042.1, forward strand.
AAAAAATTCAATAATAGCAGTAAACAGATAAAAAGCATAAACAATGACAAAAATGTTGAGCTGCACCTTGATCACTGTGCATTAGCAGTGTTGTTTCTCTCTAGTAATGTGAGCATATCTGTGGGATTATGAGAAAGATACGAACACCCACTCAGAGAGAATGACAGAGACAGGGCTTTTAAGGTAACAGATATGGGTGCTTGTATGTGCTCAATTTTGAAATAGGGTATTCCTTTGATTTGTAAATGGAATAAACATGCATGAAATATCAGCCTCTGACTGACTCAATTAGTTGCAAAAGGCCACAGATTTGGGCTTTTTTCCACGTTTGATTTGATACGTTTCTTTGTTTGAGTTGTGATAAATTTGTGTCATCCAAGGATGTATTCCTTGATTTATTTTTTGTTATATATATATATGAAAATGTGTATTTATTAAATAAAATGCAGGTTATGAAATTGTCATAAAAAGGTTATTTTTCCAACGCCTCCGAACGTCAGCCATGATGTCACAACCACAGACCGCTGGCTGAACATCTGATGCATATGGCATTTTTAACTCGAGACATTTCAGGAGTTTTGAAGTCATCATCTGACAGGTTGAATGCTACAGGATGTCTGGAAAGACGTGTGTCGTGTGCTACTAATGGTCCACCTGGAAACAAAGATGCTGTGATCCCCCTTATGGAAGAAAAACGTTGTCGTTTTACAACTGGACAATGAGCGCTTATCAGGATCAACTAAACGCTGGAATTTCAAAACTATGTGAAGTTTGTTGCAGTCTGTTATTGTAGGGACATCGACTTTTCACAGCTCTAAACATAATGTGGAACAAAACAAACTATAGTTCCTTGGCCAATGAAAGCTGCTATGGAGTCCAGACTTTCTGCCGTCAGTCTGAAGGTGAACGACTGACGGGAGAAAGTGACTGAATGCCAGTGGATGGGTTCATCGACTCATTGACCCCTACGGAAACAAAAATAAATAGGAATACTGTAAAATATAATACAATATACATAACACATTTCCATGTATGGGAAATTAGTGCTTTCATTATATATATATATATATATATATATATATATATATATATATATATAGGGAAATACATCTTATTTGCATAAGGGGACGTCCTGCTCTGGAGCGAGTTATATGCAACTGTATTTACCGGTGTGTGACATCCCAGATCCCGCAATGATTAAATGCTCTATTTCTAATGAGAATGTTTTAAGCTATGAAACGTTTAGGGTGTTTTATTGGTAACACAACCTCTTATATTTTAAAGGGGGGGTTGACTGCTTTTTTTCTTTGCATGATTGTGTTTATGTGGTGTAATATAACATGTATCCGTGGTTTTTCTTTTTTTAAAAGTCTTATTTTTCATAAATTTCACCTTTATTGTCAGCCGCGCTCTCCTCTGTCCCCTGAACGAGCGGTTCACTTCCTGATTCTATGAAAACACTCCCTCAGAATCACGTGGCGGGCTCAGATTGGTTCGTTTGGGCCGGTGTGTTGTGATTGGCTAAACTATCGCTCACGTTGTCTGGAAGGTTAACGCCCATTACCTTTACGGGCGAGCACGGGCATGCCAAAGGTGGATAACATAGACGGTGGATACACGTAAATAATGATGTCGAGACTGCAGTATCAGTGAGGCAAAATCAGACCGAGAAAGCAGCGAATGAATAGAGTTAAGCAGAACCTCACCACACACGGCTCTTAATAAAGGTTTCTGAATGATAATTTGCTAAATTTTTTAACTTTATACACGTTTGTTTTACACAATAGCATCTGACTGGCAACAATAGCAACTGACTGGCTACTAATGTTAAACACAAACAGCGTTGGCAAGTTTACGTTCTTGATCAAATCGAAAATAAAGTCATAAAGCATATATACATGAAAAATACATTTACAACATTAGTATTTATACAAAATTCAGGTCCATAATGTTTGTATGTGTTTGTCGTAGACACAAAATAGCCTAACTATTAGCCCATAAAGCCAAGCCAGCGCTGGCATTTGAAAAAAAATAAAACACAATGCTACGTCTGGAATTATACATGCAAATACATTTAAAATGATTAAGTCTTAGCCTACTTACAGGTTGTGGCCCAACAACTGCTGACTCTGGTTTTAAAGTTGGAACTGCTTCAAGTTTTGTAACAGTTTCTTGTTGAATCCAGTGTTGAATTTGTGAAGATTCTGGAAGCTGTCTTGCCTAAATGCGCAGCACAGAGAGCTAGATTACGATCGTCACTTTCAGGAATATAGTCAAACATAAATTGTATCCATTGTTGTCGAAAGTACAGCGTCCGTGGGAAGCTCAAACACAGAAGACCTGACAGCTGGATGGAACACAGACTCACTCGACGTGTGCTCAGAGCTTTAGCCCGATTTAAGCCCGATTTTCCCCTCACGAGAATCTGATAAAAAAATCTTGTCGAGGACCTCGAATCGGTTCCGATGTTCGGCACAGATTATCTGGTAATGTGAGGCGTTCACAGATCGAATATTGCACCTCCCGATCTGCTCTCACACAAATCGGGCTCGCTCCGATCATATCAAACATGTTTGATATTTATCGGGATGAGCAAGATTGTGATTAACGTCAGTACTGTCTACTCGAGGCATTAGAGGATTATATAAAAAAAGTGTACTGTGCCAAGCAGGCTTTACTCGGCAGGAACTTCAAATTCTCAGTAATTTATCGAGAACAAACCTAAGAACAGAGCGCCCTGCCTCAGCTGTTAATGGAAACTTTAGAGGTGGCATTTAGAAGAGACGGTTTTATTTATACAGTTCATCAACTGTGTCCTTTAAGATGGATGTACTTTAGATTGCAGCAGTCCAGTTTCATTTGGAAATGTTTCTTTTACATATATTACAAAGGTTGGTATTACATGAATGACATGACTCATACAGTTTTAAATAAATGGATTTTACACTAAAAATAAATCTTAGCCAATAGTTAGTTTCCAGCCTCCTTGTTTGCTGTGTTTGATTGTCTGCAGGTTTTTATGAAACGTTGAGATGACTCAGAATTTTTGTCTGAGTATTCTAAGAAAGGCTTGTTAGTAAGAAACCATGATCTTAAATTATACCGTAAAATCTTGCTTACCAAAGACAAAACTATTTGTGTGTTTCATAAAATAGTGTTTCAACCCCTGGACTGTGACTCAAGGAGAGAGAGGCCATACAGGTTTGCTGTTGGCTGCGAAACTCAGTGTTGCGATGGCAACACAAATGAACGCTTCTATTTTTGTGGCTTTTTTTTGTTCCCAAATTGATGCCTTTGTTTTTTCCCCTGCCATTCTGGTGGATTGTGCACTCTTAGGATGTTGTTGTCTAGTATCTTTGATTTGGACCCTACTTTGACCTGACTTTCTAATTTTTTACTAAAATATACTAAATATATAATATACTAAAATATTTTTTTACTAAAATATACTAAACTATTTTTTATCTGTTTAAAACTTGGCATGAAAATTGTTGTAGGCAGCTGACATTTAACCATGAACATGCAGAAAAATTACATAACAAGAAAATCTTAGGCCTGTTCCCTTCGATGAAGGTATGCACTGTTTGTGTAAAACTTTTCAGCTTACACTTGCAATGCTTTTCTTGGCTTGAAATTGAACCTAGGGCAGTATATTGACTTTGAAAGATACATTAATATATTTTCAAAAATGATATAGGATTAGAAAGTACAGTATATATTGATATACAGTAGTTAGATGAAGGACTTGCCTTACGGAATGAAAATATTTCTCATATATGAATGATCAATATATTAAATGGTTTATATTTGAAAATATCCAGAATAATATATTGGGTTAATATGTGACAATATATTTACTAATATATCATGTCATTTAATACTCCTTTTACGAACTTCTGCATTTTTCGACCGGAAATTCGTCAATGAAGTGTATTAGAACTTCCTGTTAGCGGCAGACATGAATAATGGCAGTGTCGAAGAGTCACAGTTTCTGTTGTGTTCCAGGCTGTTAATCTTCCACCCAAAAACAGCCCTACCTTTCATTTATTTTTTTCCCTGTGGATACAAACCTGAAACTCAAATGGATACAGGCGATCCGACAAGAGGAAGTGATTCGAATGATTACATTGGTGGCTGCGTCGTTTGTCGCCTTAAGTGTGGTGTTGTCCCAAGCCTATTCTCTTGGAACAATTTTAATGCTCCTTTGAGAAGGGAGTCAGTATATTACATAACCTACAAACGTCAGTCTATCCAGCTATGCTGTGAAGATAGCGACATGGTGGCTAAGGCAGTAAGGATGGATCACGACTGTAACTCACATCTGTAAATAATTAATAATGTTTTGCTATTTTTTTAACTTTATACACGTTTGTTTTACACAATAGCATCTGACTGGCAACAATAGCAACTGACTGGCTACTAATGTGATACTCAAACAGCGTTGGCAAGTTTATGTTCTTGATCAAAATCGAAAATAATGTCATGAAACATATATACATGAAAAATACATTTACAACATTTGTACTTGAACGAATGTACAAAATTCATGTTTGTACGCTTTTGTCGTAGACACAAAATAGCATAACTCGTAGCCTATAGTGGCAATAAAGCCAGCGCTGGCATTTGAAAAAATAAAACACAAGACTTCGTCTGGAATTATACATGCTAATACATTTAAAATGATGTCTTAGCCTACTTACAGATTGTGGCCCAACAACTGCTGACTCTGGTTTTAAAGTTGTATCTGCTCCATGTTTTAGTAACAGTTTCTTGTTGAATCCGGCATTGAACTCGTGGAGATTCTGGAAGCGGTCTTCCGTAAAATAAGCAGCACAGAGAGCTAAATTACGATCTTCCCTTTCAGGAACATAATCAAACATACATTGTATCCATTGTTGATAAAGTACAGCGTCCGTGGGAAGTCCGACACAGAAGACCTGACAGCTGCGTGAACAACACACTCGACGAGCCGGAGGCTGGAGCTGCTGAAATATGCGCATGCACTTTTTTGCATTTTCCGGAGGGAGTGGTTGATGCAAATGTGTGGGTTAGTGATGTACCATAACCCAGCTGTAGTCCCAATAGAGAGTCGTTTTTGTAGGCAATTATACTTCCTGATTTTTAAAAGAGAAAAACTTTCAGCGCTGCAACTTTGCAGATACTGTTCATGCACCAACAGCAACATTACACACTATTTAAAATGAAAAAAGTGAAATGGCAGTCAACCCACCTTTAATAAACAATTAACACAGAGTGTTCACGGGACAAACATGTTGGTTTAATTTTAATATAAATTTTACTAAATTAAATTATTCTATTACCTGATCAAAATATACATAATTAATTATTAAAAGTTATGATTATTGTAAAACTAACAATTATCAAAATAACAATTTACATGGCTTTGACCACTGGATGTCGCTAATGTGGCACTTCCTTCTGCTCCGCTGCTCTGCGCATGCGTAGAAGTTCGAGAAAATAAAGTCAGTATTATGAGAAAGTTTCTCATTATTCCGAGATGTTAAGTCATTATTACGAGAAAGTTTCTCATTATTACAGATGTTAGGACAAGTTTGGTATTTTACACATAAAGCCCTGTTTCATTAAAATTTACCTCATCACCAGCTCTGATAGGCCATCCCTGCATGTCTCACTCACTGCATGTATCAGGGACATCAAGCACTGGATGTCCCTTAATTTCATCAAATTAAATGATAAAAAAACGTCAATTTTAGTGATCGGCTCTGCTGCCTCAGTCAAAACCAGTCCTTTTATATTGATGGTGTTCATGGTAAGCCTTCGTCATTGATTTGCAACCTTGGTGTCTTAATCGACTCAACTCTACCTTTTGGCTCTAATATTTCTTCTTTTGTCAAAAACTCTTAAAATATATATAAAACAACGTCTTCTCAGACCCAGACTTCATCTCTGGCCTGGTTGCTGATGTGACATTTTGGCTGGTTTTAGTTTGTTCAGTTTTTTGCCTCCTTCGTAAGGTTATTGTGAAATTACAGTTGAAGCTGTAAAATCACGGCCAAGGGCTGGAACCACAGCTGCCAGTACTTTACTGTAAATATATGGGTGAATTTTATAGAGTGTGGTCAGAGATCACCATCCTCATCTAGCATTCAACAGTGCATAAATATTAAATCATATAAAGACGCTCCTGAATATCAGCAGCAGAGTGAGGACATGGAGTCGACTGCTCATTCCTGTGGTAACATGTCAGTGCTGTGCTGTAAGTGCTTTTAGCTGAAGTAAACAGGTGAGTAGATTATTGATTTATTATCACAGGGGCTTGAGGCACAGGTGGCCTGTAATTGAGAGACTGGAGTGGTGGCAATTGGCTCGTATTAACACGCAGCGTGACACCAGACCGAATAAAAGAACATAGAGTTTATATTAAATAGATACCTTCTCTCGTGCTGATTGGGTGATCATATGTTGCGAGTGACTAAATGATGATTAATGACTGAAGTGAGAATTACAGTAAAAACCCAAATTGATCACATCACCCTTTCTTACTGATTACTGTATTGAGTGACAGTATCTCTCTTCACCAAAAATATTAACAAAACTATTGCGCTTTTTAAAGCATAAGCAAATATGTTACTATGGTTGTGCTACTATTGTCATGGGGATATCTAACTACTTCCTTTGCTTACTTGCTGGAAACCATTCAGACAACTTAAGAAGAGAATGAAGGGTTGACTGAAGATTTATATCCCTATCGAGATGTTTCATTACAAATTAATTATGGTAATAGTAAATAGAGCCAGACCGATATATCGGCAGGCCAATATTATCGGCCGATATTAGGCATTTCCCAAACTATCGGCGGTTCTATCAGCAGTTATAATGGCCGATAAATGAATATTTCAAAAATAAAATAAAAACGAATCAAACACGCTTGAACCACATCAATCACGTTTGTCCTCCAGAGGGCAATCTACACCATCCCTGTTGGCAACACTCATTGAGTTGGTCACAGAGACGTCCATTGCTTGAATAACAATTAAAAGAACATCTCATCAGTTCAGTTCTCTTAACTCAAATAAGCATGACAAAATTTGTGACTATCATGTCCAGTTTTGCTGCTGCCAAATAAGCCGAGAGTGAAGCCGAATCAGCTAGTAATAGTTAGGTTACATTGTTACAGGGTAGTTGACTGACTGTCCTTTTCTGAAAAAAAAAAAAATAAAAAAAATAATAAATATTCGGCCGATATATTGGAAAATCAGATTTTAAAACCAACAAATATTGTATCGGTATAGGCCTTCAAAATCCTTTAGCGGTCGGCTTAACTACTAAACGACATATAGTATGGCAAAGTGACCTTGCTGCTCATCTGGTAAATTATGGTGCTAACAACGCCACGATCATGGGTTCTATTCCCAGGTAAAGCATACATTGCTTTTAATAAAAGTGGCAGTCAAATATGTAAATGTAGGGAACTGTGATGAAAGTTTATAAGAAATACAGATATGAGAAAACACATTTTGAGGAAACCTTTTTTTGTTGTTGTTGTTGTAATAAACCTCCACATGCCAAGTGCTAAAGCTAAGTGTTGTTGATCTAACTGAACACTTGTATTTAGAGGCAGAAGCAGATGCAATTTATTCTGTTTGAGCACATTTTCTTCAAGTCTGTATGGTGTGTCTTGCTTTGACCTGCTCTTACTACTCTCATGCTCCTCGCATATCTTTTTCCCCCACTAGTCAATTATTAATATCCATTGCCCCTTCCTCACCTCCTCATATCACTGTTTGCCCCTTTGTGATCTGGGTGGCATGACGATATGTTTCCATGGGGACTGCATCCACCCTCTTCCATTTTGGTCACTTCACTGTGTGCGTAATTAAAGGATGTAGGTTTTTGATTAAGCACTCTGGAAGTCTTGGAGGTGTTTCAGGTCATTTCCCCTCCTGTATTTTACCCTAATTATTGTTTAAGTTTGGCTTGTCACACTTGAAATTGTTAATCAAGGGTCATTTTCACCCAAAAAGGAAACTTGTGTCATAATTTTCTCACCATTATGTAAAACCTGTATGAATTCCATGCTTCTGTGATGGGGCATTACAGGGCTTCACAGATTGGACATTAAAGTCCCTGTAAAGGTAATTCTACAAAAAATTCTAAACACATTATAAATGTTACAAATGTATTGCTAAAACACATTAGAAAGTCTGTGAACTGTGAAGTACTGAAATACTGAAGTTAGAGCGTTAAACAGTTTTTCACCTTTGCTATTTTACGGATTTTTTTGACTGGGGCTAAAACAGGGCTTGATGACGCACTGGAGCCTGAAACCAATGCAACCATAAGTATTGCTTGATTCTGTCTGTTTGTTACCAACACCCTGATTAAGGCCAGTGGGCCGATTTTTTTTTTTTTTTTTACTTTTTGTAACTCTTTACTGAGTGCCTGGACTTGGATCTTTTTCCAATTTTTATGAACATTTATATTGTATTCAACATGAAGGTTTTATTAAAAAAATAAAAAAAAAAATATATATATATATATATATATATATATATATATATATATTAATGGAACTTTAGTAAACACAATGGATCTATTAAATTTTATACTAATTTTAAGCCATTATTAGCCATACCAACATTACAGCATAATTGAAAGCTATACATGAAGAGTTCAGATGCAAAAGCCTCTAAGGGCCAGATGAAATTATCTTTTAGAATGTAATTTTACTTAAATGACAATGAAAATGACCTATTCATTTTTATTTAAGTGGAATTACTGAACTTTAATATACTAGCTTGATACAAATTATCATTCTAGAAGAAAATTACATGGAAATTAGCACTTAGAGGCTTTTTCATCTGCACTCTTCACATTAAGCTTTAAATTAGCCAACCTTGGTTGAGGAGATTTATATTATACTATGAAAAAATAAGGCAGAGAAGGTCAGAACAGGTAGGACTCATTTACGGTATGACCTAGTATTTGATAGTAAGACAATCTCTGGTGAAATATCCAGTTTGTGGCTCTTAAAGCTTGTTTAGTTTTTTTTTTTTTTCGGAACAGATGAACGTAAATATGGGAAAAGTTTTACTATGTTGGACTTTGCATGTACTGTATTACCGCGGTTCTGAATTAAATGTTCGGTGAGTGGCGCTAAAAGCTTAAAGGTTCTAAGCGATCCTGGGTGTTGACGTTTGGAATATTTTCAAACAAATCGGAGGCTAGCTAGACCCTCCCTCCTCCGCATCTCATCTCCTCCCCCTCCCTTCTGTGCTTCCTGAAATAATTGTGAACGTGAATTGTGTGGGTTTGGCGAACATAAGCGTCAATTTAGAAGAAAAAAATAATAATTTAACGTTACCCACCTGTCCAGCAAAAACAGAGCAACCTGAATGTCGGACTGGAAGCCCTTCTGCCGCCGGAGTTCTCGCCATCGTTCAAAAGCTTTACCGATGTAAATTCGGAACTTCGCACATTCTTTATCCGATTCCTTCTTCTTTTTAATTTGTTCATCAGAACGTCGTCAATTTGGTCGTGTGTCGGCCATTTTTCAAACTTCCCTCTGATGCTTCTCTCCTTCCTTACACACACACACACACACCCCCCTTCATGTGCACGCGCACTAACCCCCCAGACCCACCCTCAAATACTTCTTGCCAGTGATTGGCTGGAACACTGTTTGTTAGGTTTCGTGGTCCGGGTGAGACATGATTGTTTTTGTTGCCGTTTGTGGAGCCTGTGGTGTCTACAGAGACTGCATTTTTTTACAGTGTGTTTGGGGGACAGGCAGCTAGCCGATAGTGAGGAGACATTTGCTGTATGTGACAACAAATTTTCTGGCCCCACATCGCTTAGAGAACCTTTAATGCTCCATTTTAAAATAACGCACCTTCACTTAACCCTAAACCTACCCGATATTGTTAACAAAAGCAATTGTTAGCTTGTTTTTGAACTCTTGTATTGTGACTTATCTTTCAAGGGATTCAAACTCTAAACAAAAGTGAACTAAACTCACTTTAGCTCTCCGCATCACAAGCACAATTCTGAACCAGCTGAGCTACCAAGCAAGATTAATATGTCAGTAAATGGAGCTGGTTATTGATGCATACTCCAACATATATTTGTTCACAAATCATACATATGGTAAAAAGTTTTTTTTTTTTTGAGGTCATAAAATAATTGTGCAAAGAGCTGTGTCAAAACAAACCTTTATTAATCCGTAATCTGCCCCCGTAAATTTTTATCATAATTGTGTGTGAAAAGGATTAAATATGTTTGCCGTTTAACTGCATCTAGTATTCATTTCTGTTAGAAACTGCAGTGTACATATTGTTACAAATTTAGCATTTTGCAAAAATACCTAGATTTTAACAATGAACCTGTATGTGTTAGCAAAATGCACAAGAAATGTATTGTTTTGGATCTTATAAACAGTGCTTTAAAGAGTAAATGAAAATCTTGTCAACATCCTCATATTGTTCCAAACCCGTAAGACTTTCATTCATGTTCAGAACACAAATTAATATCCTTTTGATTAAATCTATCCTATCCTTTCTATCCCTCCATTCCCGTTTTACAGATATGCAACTAAAACAACAGTTCATGAAGATATTGTAAAACTAATCTATATGAATTGGGCTGTGTAGTCCAAATTTTCAGAAGAGACTCGATCATTTTATATGATGAACAGATTGAATTTAGGCTTTTTCCCCACATATAAACATTGATCATCGAACAAACAGAAGCTCAACCGAACCTGCTTGACACACAAGAAGAAATCCTGTTTTGGAAGCTCAAACGTGCTGCGTAACACACAAAAATGAACCTTACCTAATTGTTTGTTTGTTTTTTGCGGAAGCTTTAACGTTAGTATGAAATGTAAAAATTATGCTAACATAAACTAAAAAAAAAAATCTTAAAATGAGTTTATTTGAGTTCAAAAAACTACTATTACTAAAACTACTAAACGACTTATTCTAGTCACAGTCTGTATTTCAGTAAGCACTGAGGCAGTTTATGATTGATTGTCTGTAGGGATGCACGATATATCGGCCAGCATATCGGTATCGGCCGATATATGTTCATTTTTAATGTTATCGTTCATCGGCCTGGTAAGAAAATGTGGCCGATATAGCCGATAAATAATGTATTATTCCCTTCAGCTGAGACACTTGTTGAAAACTGTTTATGTTTTTGAATTTCTTGAAATATGATTGAAATTCGGAAAACAGTGCAACGCAAATCTGTCATATCGGCTATACAACACTATAATGAGAACATCATTATAATTGTATGCTTGGGACATGGATTTAATTGTGAGACTTTTGTTTTTGTTATCAGGCTCTCAAAATTAGATACAAATTTGGATTTAAGTTTATCGGCTGATATATTGATCATCGGCTTTCAAATATAAAGAATTATTGGATTCTAAATCTCGAGCCAAAATTTTCATATTGGTACATCCCTAATTGTCTGAAAACCTTGCCGCATTATTCTTGCAGAGCATCACTTCACACATTTGTCTCTGCAGTTCGGGGTTAACCCATCAAAAGTGGCACTCTAAAGCTGGGTTTTATAACCCAACAGCGCTTACAACCTCTCAAAGTCTGAAATGTCGCTTAACCTAGGATTAAACGCCGTGGGAAAAGCCCTTATCTCTCTCTAGTTTCATTTCAGCTTAATCCAGAATCTTTCTGAAGTCACCCAGTCATAAAATCATGATGGATGCCTCTGTAACTGCAGTCATGTCACAAGCTGCATAACCAAATTTAAATGCCTGTCCTTTCTGCTCATTTTCATTACTTTCTCTTATTTCATTACATAAAGTTCAAGTTCTCTTGGCAGAAAGTAATCATCAGACCTGTTGGCAGCAAAGTGGAAAATGTATCCAAAACCTTTTAAAGACATTCATCATATTTTATGAAATAATATCAAGCTCCGGAAGACTTCATACATCACTGAACCTCCCATTAATAAGTCTCTCTAACACACTGTTCCCATAATTCATGCAATTATGTGTCACCAAGTTCTGTAGTTGGCTGTTGTAATTACAGCATTCCAGAAGAGAGCAGATCCTATCCATCTGAATGAATGGACATTTAACTCTTCTCCAAACGCTCCAAAGCACTTACAAACAGCCTCGTAGAACAATTCTGGGCTGGAAGATATGAGTTGTTTAAGCCTTTGTGTCTGTTCGTACAAATGACTACAATCTTCATTGTTTTTAAAGTAGGGTTTTGTATTTTTAGGAGTTTCAGGCTCTCTTTTTCTTGTCTCAGTTGTTGTGCCTATGCAGCGTTTAAAGCTAAAGGCCGATTTTAACGGATGGTGCATTATGTGGCATAATTAACCTGAGTTATGCTGCATAAATAGATGATATTTATGCACCATAACTCAGGTTAATTATGCCACATAATGCCACAATATTATCAGCTTAATTCTTAGATGCAGGAAGTTTATACACATGCTGTTATTTAAAAAATCCTGCAACTTCTGATTAAAGTCCTGTAGTGTTTTTTTAACATTTAACTGGGGAATAATTACAAAAAAATATGCTAATAGTTCTTACTTAAATTTAAACAATCGCAAGTCAGAAGATTCAAGCTAATTTGTGGAAATTATTGTTTTAATTAAATACTAATTAAGTATTATAATTTAAGTGCTGTCATTGGGTTTAGCAATTTTGCTCACTTCTGCCAGACTTCAGGACTGTTTACACCAGTGATAAGCACATCTTTAGACCAACACAAACATGTTCTGTTTATATATATATATATATATATATATATATATATATATATATATACTATGTTTTTTTCTTTATAAAGATGTGTTTTAGGGGGGTTGACTGGATTTCACTTTTTTTCATTTTAAATAGTGTGTAATGTTGCTGTTGGTGCATGAACAGTATCTTCAAAGTTGCAGCGCTGAAAGTTTAGTGTAAGCAGAGATATCGTCTTTTAAAAATCCAGGAAGTATAATTGCCTACAAAAACGACTCAATTGGGACTACAGCTGGGTTATGGTACGTCACTAACCCATACATTTGCATCAACCCCTCCCTCCGGAATATGCAGGAAAGGGCATGACCATATTTCAGCAGCTCCTCATCGAGTGTGTTGTGTTCACCCAGCTGTCAGGTCTTCTGTGTTTGAGCTTCCCACGGACGCTGTACTTCGACAACAACAGATACAATTTATGTTTGATTATGTTCCTGAAAGGGACGATCGTAATCTAGCTTTCTGTGCTGCGCATTTACGGAAGACAGCTTCCAGAATCTCCATGAATTCAATGTCAGATTCAACAAGAAACTGTTACTAAAACATGAAGCAGATCCAACTTTAAAACCAGAGTCAGCAGTTGTTGGGCCACAACCTGTAAGTAGGCTAAGACTTAATCATTTTAAATGTATTTGCATGTATAATTCCAGATGTAGCCTTGTATTTTTTTTTTTTCAAATGCCAGCACTGGCTTTGTAGGCTTTATGGGCTAATGGTTCAGGCTATTTTGTGTCTACGACAAACGCGTACAAACATTATGGACCTGAATTTTGTATAAATACTAATGTTGTAAATATATTTTTCATGTATATATGCTTTATGACTTTATTTTCGATTTGATCAAGAACGTAAACTTGCCAACGCTGTTTGTGTTTAACATTACTAGCCAGTCAGTTGCTATCATTGCCAGTCAGATGCTATTGTGTAAAACAAACGTGTATAAAGTTAAAAAATGTAGCAAATTATCATTCAGAAACCTTTATTAAGAGCCGTGTGTGGTGAGGTTCTGCTTGACTCGATTCATCAGCGGCTTTCTCGGTCTGATTCTGCCTCACTGATACTGCAGTCTCGAACATCATTATTAGCGTGTATCCACCATCTATGTTATCCACCTTTGGCATGCCCGTATCGCCCGTAAAGGTAATGGGCGTTAACCTTCCGGACAACGTGAGCGACAGTTTAGCCAATCACAACACACCGGCCCAAACAAACTAATCTGAGCCCGCCACGTGATTCTGAGGAAGTGTTTTCATAGAATTAGGAAGTGAAACCGCTCGTTCAGGGGACAGAGGAGAGTGCGGCTGACAATAAAGGTAAAGTTTATTAAAAATAAGACTTAAAAAAACATGTTATATTGCACCCCATAAACACAATCATGCGAAGAAAAAAAGCAGTCAACCCCCCTTTAATAATATATTTCCCTACACTGCGAATAAAACTGGCCAACCAATAGGATTCATTCGTTTGCTACAACTTGATGGCGCTCACAAACACTCTTTTTTTTGTCAAGCGACAGTGAATCTGTCACTTTGTTTTTCAGTGGCATTGCAATTGTAAATTTTACGTTAAAGGTGCAAACATTCTAATTAGAGCTGTGTTTCGATTCAAAATTTAAGAATCGATTCGATTCCGATTCTCAAGATCTTGAATCGATTATCATTATTCGATTCGATACGATTCGATTCGAATCGAATTTTTGAGATTCAGATCATTGTTTCTGAAAAAAGCATTTTTTTCCAGCTGTTACCTGAATGACAGGACTGTGGTTATGCAACATATATTGATACTAGACATTCAACTGCAAATTAATGTAGTATTGATTGTAAACAACAATGCCCCTTCCATGTTGATACAACTGCTTTCACAAACGTGCACTGGTGTAGGCGACAGAGGACGCAGAGGTATAGGCTATATCAGCAGGATGATGTATCCTCAGCAGCGCTGGTCAGCATCCCACAGCGCGAGGAAGCCGCGGGGAAATGAAATCAGCGAGTCACGCATTGAATCAATGCCATATGCATCAGCTTCAGCGTTGCCCATGCGACGCGCTGCTCAGCTGAGCCTTGACAAGTGGAACTCAAAGTTAAAAATAATTAACACCTTGAAGTTGTTTCATTACATCTATTTTAAAGAATCTGCTTTTTGAACGTGTTCGTTGAATGAACGGTTTAATGACTCGAAAGTCCGTTGTCATAACAATGTGCGCGCTGAGTGAAAGCTTTTAATGCACACAAAGGAATCTCCCGGTCGCGCCAAGTTAAAGTTCACGGGGAAAATGTAGGCCTATTAATAAATCGAATTCTCTGAGTTACGGATCGATCTTTAGAAATTAATATGAAAATCGATTCAGAATTGGTGAATCGATTTTTAAAACACAGCACTAATTCTAATGCAATTTATCTGTATTTTTTTACATCACGAAAAACAACTGACTGTTTATATATCTGCCATATTGCATATTACAAGGATTCATGTTGGTGTGAACAGGTGACTGCCATTGACTGTCTAAATGTATCTAAATGTAGCTGCTTCTAAGCAATGTGACATATTTAGGAAGGGAGAACGGTGTGTTCTAGCTGAGAGAACGGTACAGCATATCAGGACATGAAGGACGGTAGGGTTACGGCAGGACGGTACTTGTTTACTGATGTCAGATGCAAAGCACACAGCGAGAGCCATTCAGGAGATGTAATGCGTTTTGGCTTGGAGTGGAAAATCGGAGAGAAGGAGAAAGAACAGATGAGGCTGGGGCCAATGAGAAAAGTCAGAAGAGGGGAGAAAGAAATGGAGAACAAATAAAAGAGAAGATCAGGGGAACGAGGGATGGATGGAATGGCGCAGTCCATTAATACACAGCGGGTTGATAATGTCTCAGTCCCTCTGGGAAATAAGTGGGGGTGATTTGTGGCAGCTGTGTGCCTGCAAAGTGTGTTTGCAGCCACTTCTCTGATGTGTATGGCACAAACTGCTTATGAATTGCTTTCACATCATATTTGTTTATCATCAATTTCCTTTTTGTAATGAGAATTCTGGATTGAACCTGTTCGTCCTATCATTTAGCAGCATCACACTTTTATTTTCCAGAACTAAATTTTAAAGATTTTACAGATTGGCTTTATAAGACTTGTTTTAATATTGTACCTCGATTTACTGTAGTCCATATTCTGTTTAAAACTTTAATATGAGACAGAAATATTAGAGCATGATTATACAGTATGTCAAAAGCAGCTGGCATAAAGCACTCTGCAGGTCATTGAATCTTCTGTACTTTTCTTTCCTTTTTAAGGGTATAACTAAATTAATAACTTACTATGTCTTTTTAGTATTTACACTTATTCAAATCTCAAATCGTTTTTATATCTGAAACGATTTGAGATTTGAAAGCTATGATGAGATGCTGGTCTCAGTTGCCTGGATACCTTGTTAAAAGAAAGTCTGCTAATTAGAAGTGATAATGTAATGGCTTCCAATCCTCAGAAAATGAAATTAATATTCAAAATAAATTAGCTTAGCCTTTTCATTTCCCCATTATTTTGGCCAATCCATTTTAGCCATTGTCTTTGTAAATGAATGAAATAGTGTGTTTTGTGTGTGTTCTTATGGGTTTTCTTTATTTTCTCAAAATTGCATGAGTGATACAAAAAAGGGGGGGGGGGGTAAATCTTTTGGCTTCAATTGCAAATTCCTTGGTTTGTGATTCACAGTTTTTCAATTGGAACGAAAATTTTATAAATAATTATATAATAAACAACTTGATTGAATTTATACTGACTATTTCTAACCTTAAACAAATCAGATTTTTAAGATTATTGCGTCAGGGCAAACAATATGAAACAGCAGGGTATTTACAGTACATGATATCATAACCCAAATACACCTGCAGAGACTGCTTAAATTATGCCGATTTGCAAGCACATTCACTGATTTAACCTACATGGATCAAAGCACTTATCTGCTCTTTGGGTGTCTATAGATTATGTGCACTGGGTCCAATGATATTGTTGCAAGGTCATAAAACACTTTTATTTTCTCATAATTTACTGTATATAGCAACAGGCACTGGTGAACATGTAACATTGATGTCCCTACAATAACAGACCGGTGTGTGAAAATCTTGGACATACTTTAAAGATTCTATACTGAGAAACCTGGCAAAGACTGAGCTTCTCGTCTTCCCCGCCAATACCGTCTTCTACAGCATTTCACCATCCAACTAGGTACATCATATATAACCCCATCAAGGTCAGCTAGAAATCTTAGTAATCTTTTGAGGGCCAACTTCAAACCAAGTCATGCAAGTTTGCACTAGCCTGGTTCAACCAGACTCTAGTACATTTCATTTGCACATAGAGTCTGGCCCCTTTAAATTGAGAAACGTTTTCTTCCTTGTAGGTGGGTTAACTGTTAAAGTTCAAATCTATTGGATCTGCCCCAGAGTAGGGTTGGGTATCGAAGAAATAGAGATCTGATTCAAAACCGGGACTAACTTTTCATTTTTCCCGGAATCGTTCAGAAAATTAAAATTTTGATTCCTAGTTTCGATATTCACAGTCCACCGACCGAAAGAAGAAACCACTGAACAACACCAACGCAGAGAAGCGTCCACCAAAAGTGTTGGCATAACTGTGCGAGTCGAACATGTGTAGCTTACGTTGGCGGTCCAAAGTGTGGCTTTTACTTTTCTAAAAATAACGAAATCTACTGCAAAATGCAAAATTTGTGACAAAAGGAGTATTTGTGACAGAAGGAGTATTTCCTTCAAAAAGACCGTTGGTTAGCAAGGTTAGCTAAACTTTTTTGACCCTGCCTCTTAAAAGAATTGAGAATCGTTCAGTACCGGAAATTGAAACAAGGAGAATCAGAATCGTTCAAATTCAAACGATACCGAACCCTAGCCCAGAGTCACTCAGGATCTGCCATAGCCAATCGCTAATGTGTGGTCGTGAGTGACGTATGTCATGCGCCGAAATGGTTGGAAACAGCTAGTCCAAATGATCAGAGGATTATGTTTACAATAGGATTTCAGTCAACGAGAGCTGCAGGTTTTGTTAATGTAGGAACAATTATTATAATTCGAAATGTATATTTAACACGAAGGACAGTGATATATTCATTCAACGGTGGAAGCTGTGTCTAATCATTACAGATACGCCGCTGTGATCGTTTTCTGATCTGCGCAAATGCTGTAGCAGCTAGCTGTTACAGTGAATGATCAGTCTGTCTCTATCTGCAGATGTGTAACAAACAACAATTTTTCATATTACGTCTTATTGTTTCTTAATTACCTTAATTATGGTCTTCAAAGTATGTGTTTGTACATTTTTATGTGGCATTTGTATGATTTAACGTTACAACATGTAAAACTGACACATCAACCTCCTGCACGAGTAATACAAAGAGGCTCAAAATGTGCTATTCATCACAATAATCCGTAAATATGAGCAACTGACATGACTCCTGAGCGGATCTTTAACAACAGTTTAGCAGCCAGGACTCGGGGCTTCGAACACCGCAAACACCAGGCTAAACCATCCATCCAAAATGTCACGGTCATCAGTGACACGAGCTGCCCAGCACAAACTTCCAATCTTTCTGCCTCCTTCACTTGGTCCTCGTCTGCAACTAGAGGTGAGACGATAGCAATCGGACTTTAAATTCTGTATTTTCGGCAGTCTCTTTGCCAACAAACGGACCGAATAGCTTTTCTCACGTCTTTCTCCGCTGCCATTACTGAACTCAAACTGACAGCGCTACATCAACGTCATTCGTTCTCAGCCACTCCTCTCTATTTGCTGATTGGTCCTACAAAAAATTCGATTTCTGGAAACCTAAGGATATGGAGCGAATCCCAGACGTAGTACTGAAGTAAAATGAAATTGAGTGGAAGTGCGTAGAGAGGGCGCAGCCAGGCTAAGTTTGCACTTCACAACATCAGGAAGATCAGGCCCGCAAACTGAGCATGCAACACAACTTCTCATTTCTAGACTGGATTGCTGCAATGCTCTTCTGGCTGGACTTCTGTGTGAACATCAAACCTCTACAAATGATTCAGAACACTGCAGCATGTCTTGTCTTCAACAAGCTCAAAAGGGTCCACGTCACACCTCATTTATCTCTCAACACTGCTCACATCAAGTTTAATTAATTGACACTTGCTTACAGATCTACCACAGGCTCAGCACCCTCCTACTTCCACTCGCTCTTATGAGTCTACATCCCTACCAGAAGCCTATTGATCGGTAAATGAGTGACGGCTCGAGGGTACCATCATAAAGAGGCACAAAACGTTCACTGTTCATTGCCGGTGTAATAATCTTCCCACATTCATCGTAAATAAATGTAAATGTACTTTTGAAAGTCCAGTGTTATGTTGATTCTTATATATTCTGACCTGCCTACTACGTTATTATTTCACATGATAAAGATAATTGAATGCTGGATACTGAGACACCATTATCTGTTTGGTCTTGCTGTCTTGTCTGATTTATTCTTGGTTTGAGTGATGTGACAGCTCCACAATATCACAGTAAGCCCAGAGAGAGAGAATATTCTTAAAAGAAATAAAGAGAGAACTGTAGCTGCAGGGATTTCAGTTCAGTTGCTGCTCAGATATGTCTGTAACTCTTATTAGAGTTTATTTTCTTCTCAGACAGTCTCATTTCCTTTTGGACACCAAGTGCCGTTCCCCGAGTGTTTGTGTTCGATGTTGTGATCTTATTTCATTCTCGTATGCAGTTGTGGGCAAGTGCATGCACGGCATGGGGTGATGTCTGAAATTCATGGTTTTCCTTAGTGATCAACTCATATGTGCTGCTTTACATCTAGTCAGTCATCCAAAACCTGGTTAACAGTCTTATGACTGTTTGAATGCAAAGCTCTAGTTTCCCCCTCCCATAAAACACAGCCACACAGAGAGGAACTTACTTGACTGTCACTCAACCAAACAAATGAGTCATTTGCATATTAATTAAAAACTAAATTTTGTTCCCTGCCGTCTTTTTTGTGTCGCACAAGTGGAGTGTCTTGACGGGTCTCAGTGGACTAGACCTTGAAGCAGAACCAGAAGGTTTGAAACGTTTAAAAAACATTAACAGTCATAAACCTAAATCATTAAAGACAAAAGAAATTATTGGTTAAAAAATTGAAAAACATGGACAATTGGTATGTTTGCGATTTGGACTTTTGGGACCAAAATGAGCAGATCATAATGTGTTTTTACATAATATCTCAGAACAGTCCAATTCGATCTAAATTAAATTCAATGATGCGAGAGAAAACATCAATGAAAGTCATTTGAGAATACTACGAGACTGCAATCGACTCTATTTCCATTTTAAAACCTACTGCTTGCTAACTGATCGCAGATATTTGCATTGAGGATGAATGTGGCTCATTATGCAAATAGAGAGAGAGAGAGACACTTGGAGATGGTTTATTCGGGCATGAAGAATCAGTGTGGTTGAGATTAAATGTGATTTTTAAAGCCCCTTCCATGTTCAAGAGTCATTTGCTTTAGGAACACAAGACATCCTCTAAATCATCAGTGATGACTTGGTCATATTAAGCATGATGTGAGAGGGGTTAGAAGGTACAGCATTAGACATCTTTCAGCTAGAGGTAATAATAGTGTGTTGCATTAGCATGGATAAGCTAAAAGGGATAGTTCACTTGTAAAATGGCTTCTAGCCGGTGGAGACTTTTTTCATGAGCAGACAGACATATAGTAGCAAACGTGAGAGGGGGTGGCGAAATGAAGCACAGAGAGATGCTCGAATAAAGTTGCCTGCTAAGGTCACGATTCATTGTGAATGAGAGAGGCAGTCAGGTGGAACGGAGAGCGGGCACAATCTTGTGGAACTGTTGCAGATGAGCCATATGAAGTGAGTGGGTATGTGAAGGTGCTGCCTCAGGGAGCACTGCCGTCGTTACCTTTATCGCCTATCCCAGAATTCTTCAATGGTTGTGACTTAACTGTCGCCATGACTTAGTGATAAATATTGTTAACATTGACATGGATACCCATGCTGCTTTTCTTTTTCTTTCTTCTTTTTTTTTGAATGCTTCCCTAAAGAAAGATTACAGTACATGATTTTCCAGGCTGAAAGTCTGGAAACCTATAATAGAATCTTTTGGAGGGATTGGAGAGGAGGGCGATCAGAGACTGAAAGTACCTTTTTTCACATCCAATTCAACTAGGGTGACCATATTTTGATTACCAAAAACCAGGACACTCTGCTCAGCAAACAGATGGGCCTACTCAAATGATATTCGAAGTTAACTCAAAGATACCTTATTAATTTCAATACATTTAAAGTAGGTTATGCCTCCTCTGTATGGATAGAAAATGGTTATATTGTTATATGAAAACAGGACATGTCCTGGGAAAACAGGACAGTTGGTCATCCTAAATTCAACAGTCCTTACTGAGAAGAGTTTCATAAAGACCCAAAGATTATGGACAAATCTGACAGTGCTCTAGTATACTATTAAAGGGGGGGTTTTTCCTGTCTCACATTTTTGATTTTAAATAGTGTGTAATGTTGCTGTTGGTGCATGAACAGTATCTGCAAAGTTGCAGCGCTGAAAGTTCAGTGTAAGCAGAGATATCGTCTTTTATAAACCAGGAAGTATAATTGCCTACAAAAACGACTGGATTTGGACTACAGCTGGGTTATGGTACGTCACTAACCCCCACATTTGCATCAACCACTCCCTCCGGAATATGGAAAAATAGGACATGCGCATATAGCTGCGTCATTGCCGAAGAGGAAGAGTTACAGGGGAGAGCTAACTTAGCCATGCCGTCTAAAGTGTGCTATTTTCATCCAGATGTCAGGTCTTCTGTGTTCGGGCTTCCTTCAGATGCTCTAGTCCGTCAACAATGGCTAACATTTATGTTTAATAATGTTTCTGACAATTACAATCGTAATTTAGCTCTTTGTGCGGCACATTTCACTGAAGACAGCTTCCTGAATCTACACCAATTCAATGCCGGATTACACAAGAAACTTTTGCTCAAACCTGAAGCTGTTCCAACGTTAAAACCAGATGCAGCACTTGTTGGGCAACAACCTGTAAGTAAGACTTAATCGTTTTAAATGTATTAGTATAATTTTAGACGTAACGTTAATGGTTTCGTTTTAGCAAGGACGTAAACAAATGCCATCGCCGTTTTTATAGTCACTTTGTTATGTTATTTCGGTTTTCTCTGACAACGCGTACACTTTGAAGCTTAATTAGTAATCATATATATTTATTAAATGTATTTGCCAGGTATAGCTACTTTATGACGTAATTTTGCGATTTGTTCATAAACGCGATCAATGTCAACAGTGTTTGTTTACAATAGCCATTTATTTAGATGTTTTTTTAACCCTAACCCTATAATTTGTATTAAATGTTTAATCAAGATAAAAACGTATGTCAAAAAGCTAACAAGCAGCATTAGCATTTTCAATTATAACAGGGTATCAAACTTCTTATTTAATAATAGAATAATCATAAATCAAACACGTACCATTCAGAAACGTTTTGTAACAAACGTGTTTGAGGAGGTTCTGACTGTCTCTCTTCATCGGCGCTTTCTGGGTCGAATTCGGGCTCAAACTGATACGGCAGTAAGCCTATCGACAGCATTATTTACATTGACCGGACCACATGCAACATTCTCCCGTACAGGGAAGGGGCGTGACGGTTCCGGACAACGCTCACTTCACAGTTTAGCCAATCACAACACACCGGCACAAACTAACCAATCTGAGCCCATAAAGAGTTTCTGAGGGAGTGGTTTCATAGAATCAGGAAGTCAACCGGTCGTTCCAGCAACAGAGGTGAGCGCGGCTTACAATAAAGGTGAAATTTATGAAAAATAGGACTATTTTTTTAGGAAAAAAAACAAATAACGAATACATGTTGTAATACACCCCATAAACACAATTATGCAAAGAAAAAACAGACTAAACCCCCCCTTTAAAAACATTACCTGCAGACTGCCTCATAATCACTTAAATTTGCTACTGTAAAATGCTGGAAATCCTACAGATGATACTGCAACAGGTTATGCGAGTTCAGACTGCACGATTTAAGCCACGATTTTGGCTCGCGACAGGTTTTGAGAAATTCGCGACAAATGCCCGAAATCACAGGCAAATCGGCGCTCGTTCACGCGAGTGACAATCATGCAGTGTGAATGAGCAAAGACGCGAACTGAGAGAATCACAGACGAGTTATTTGGCATGCTAAATATCTGGACCTGTCGCGATTCAAAATCCTGCTGTGTGAAAAGTGTTCTGACTGAAAACTACATCGCCGATCACCGGTAGCCAGTGAGAGAGCAGTTCGGGGAGGAGTTATAGATCACGTATCAACATGATATGGCATTGTTTCAGAAAAAAAGCTTATTCTCTGCCTTTTTGGACACAATAAATGGAAGAAAAATTTGTAGAAATTTGGCAGGAGCACTCGTGTCTGTTTGACGTTTCACCTGAGCTGTACCACAACCGGGTTCGAAAAAAAGGTCTCATGTGAGAACTCCGGTCTTGCACGTGTGGTGTCGCATTGTTTCCTTTTCACATCTCACGTGTTTGTTGTGAAACGTAGTTTGCGCGCAGCGTGCTAGACGGAGTCTGTCGGCGATTTTTACCATTGTAAAGTCATGCAGTGTGAAACCTTCTGTTGCCGATCAATCGTCCAGTGTGAACACAGCAGTGACTGAATGCTGGCCAAGATAGTCATGCAGTGTGAAAAGAACAGCGACCCAACTACTTTGAAAATCGTGCAGTCTGAACTTGGCATTAATAAACAATTCCTGGTATTCAGGGTCATCTTATATACTCAGTCGGTTGATTGTCTTTTTCTCCCATGCTGTCGAGCGCCGAGGAGAAAGAGGATTTCAGACATGCTGAATATGGCGCCTTCCATTCGTCAGCTCGCCATGTACCTCCGGGAAGAATGGGCCGGGTCTCTGCCGCTTGTTTCCGTCAGCTCCGGCATCAGGCATCAGCAGAGGGAGAAAGAGAGCGGGAACCGGATGGTCTTAGAGAATCGGAAGACAATCCTGCAGGGTGGTTAAATCCACCCCGTTGGACTCAGGGCAGCCACCCTTGGTGACGACAGCCTCCGCGTGGTCACGGCCCAAGCAGGAAGAGCATAGGATGTGCCGGTCTATATTCTATATTCAGGGTCGTCTTTTATTCGGGTATATACGGTATGTGAATGCTGACGTTTCACACAAGAAGAATGGTGCACCAATCTGGATTTTGTCATTTTTTATTTTATGTGTAAATGGTTGTTTAACCTTGATCATTCCATCATTTACATCATGTAGGGCCCTATAATTTGCGGGCAGAACAATGGAATTCAGATGTAAAAAGGGATCAAATTTGGAAAAAATAAAAAAGTAGGACTGTTCAATGTGTCAAATCACTAAATGGACTAGTGCAGCATATCCCAACCCTGTTCCTGAAAGCACATATATATATGGATTTAAAACATGGACACTGCTAAACAGACCTAAATAAACCCGAAGTGTCTCAAACATGACCAGCTTCGAAATGACACCATCAGACTGGGATGTGAAAATCAACAAACAGTCGAATAAATTATCTAAAGAAGCAGGATACAGTGGTTTGACCCTGTATGCCGAATGAATGACGCCTACCAACTACTCTGGCAGCAGGAGCGGTGAAATGGAAGGTCCAACTAATTGAGTCCAAGAAAAGTCGGGTTACGACTGTATCCCTTGTTCCCTGAGAAGCAAACGAGACACTACGTCCCTCCACCACGCCTTCCCTGCCTGGGAGCGACTTGCTTCATCGCAGAAGCTAACTCTGATGTGTGACTGCATCCCTTTGTAGCTTCCGTGTATGCCATCACACAACTGAGTTAGCTTCTGCGAGCATGCTCCGAGGGCAGGGGAAGGTGTGGCGGAGGCAACATTTTGGGGAATGAGTACCCACTATGCCACAAAGAGCCCTGCCTGTCCCAGTGTAAAGCTGCAAAAAGAGAGGACAAGAGCACTAGAGTGCCTGTTGTAGAAACAATGTCCAGGCTATATAATCTGATAAAAGTATGAGGGGTAGCCCATCCCGATGCATCGCACACTTGGTAAATGGTAAATGGACTGCATTTATATACCGCTTTCATAGACCCAGTGGCCACCAAAGCGCTTTACATTTTGCCTCACATTCACCCACTCACTCATTCATACACCGAAAGCCATGCAAGGCGCCAATCAGCTCATCAGGAGCAGTTGGGGTTAGGTGTCTTGCTCATGGACACCTTGGCACTTGGACACTTGGGCTTTGAGCTGTCAAGAAGTGATCGTAGAGGAGCTCTAGCACTGAAGCCAACCGGGCAGTTAACTGGGTCCACCTCACGCTCTCTACACCAAGTGGAAACACTTTCCACTTTACTCTCAGGGGCCAGGTCCAAAGCCGCCGGCCTGTGGAAGCAGGACCCTGCCAGAAGTGCTATGATATCTGAAAACCATACTCAGGTCGGCTAGTACAGAGCTATTAGAAATAGTCTGATCCCATCTCGACGGACACACTCCAGAGCTCTCAGAAGCAGAGCAATCGGGGAAAAAGTGTACAGACATAGCCTCTGCCATGTCTGTACCAGGCATCCAAACCCCATTGGGGCCGGATGGGTGAGAGAAAAACCACATTAGTCAGTGGGGCGTCCCTCGAGATGCGAACAAACTTCCACTGGGCCGAACCTGACACATTTCGACTTCACCACCTCTGGCGCTGACTACGCACTGCCTCGACAAACGCGAGATCTGAGTCACAAAATCTTTATTGCTGAGTAGACCCATAATCGAAACACTGCCTCAGCAAACGCGAGATCCGAGCCACTATATTGCAAATGCAGATCGGACCTTAATTTAGGACAATTCTTATGGGACAAACAGCACCAAATAGGACAGACAGTTTGACACACGTAGGACAAGAGCACTAGAGTTCCTGTTGTAGAAACAATGTCCAGGCTATATAATCTGATAAAAGTATGAGGGGTAGCCCATCCTGATGCATCGCACACTTGGTAAATGGTAAATGGACTGCATTTATATACCGCTTTCATAGACCCAGTGGCCACCAAAGCGCTTTACATTTTGCCTCACATTCACCCACTCACTCATTCATACACCGAAAGCCATGCAAGGCGCCAATCAGCTCATCAGGAGCAGTTGGGGTTAGGTGTCTTGCTCATGGACACCTTGGCACTTGGACACTTGGGCTTTGAGCTGTCAAGAAGTGATCGTAGAGGAGCTCCAGCACTGAAGCCAACCGGGCAGTTAACTGGGTCCACCTCACGCTCTCTACACCAAGTGGAAACACTTTCCACTTTACTCTCAGGGGCCAGGTCCAAAGCCCCCGGCCTGTGGAAGCAGGACCCTGCCAGAAGTGCTATGATATCTGAAAACCATACTCAGGTCGGCCAGTACAGAGCTATTAGAAATAGTCTGATCCCATCTCGACGGACACACTCCAGAGCTCTCAGAAGCAGAGCAATCGGGGAAAAAGTGTACAGAAATAGCCTCTGCCATGTCTGTACCAGGCATCCAAACCCCATTGGGGCCGGATGGGTGAGAGAAAAACCACATTAGACAGTGGGGCGTCCCCTCGAGATGCGAACAAACTTCCACTGGGCTGAACCTGACGCATTTCGACTTCACCACCTCTGCGCTGACTACGCACTGCCTCGACAAACGCAGATCTGAGTCACAAAATCTTTATTGCTGAGTAGACCCATAATCGAAACACTGCCTCAGCAAACGCGAGATCCGAGCCACTATATTGCAATGCAGAGCGGACCTTAATTTAGGACAATTCTTATGGGACAAACAGCACCAAATAGGACAGACAGTTTGACACAGAGCGCATGTTGAAGAGTAAAAGCCAACCCTGTTGTGTGCTGGCATCCCTTTGTAGCGTCCGTGTATGCCGTCACATGTTATGTCATGACACAGCACCAATCAGGATTGAATTAGTTTCATTCTGACTTCAGATGCGTAACGCTGAGGACGTTCCCCAAAGTGTCGTAGTTCGACGCAGTTCAAGTTCCCTCGAAAGAGAACCAGGGCAAAACAGATCGAAGCTGACCTCAAAATATCAAAAACACAGATTTGATTTCTCAGACTTTCCGTTCCTCTTCAAGTTAAATAATTTCTCAAGATGTTTCTCTAAAACTGTCATCTGAATCTGTGAAATACTCAGATTTATATCTTTTGAAATGATGACATTTTTGGAGACGTGTCTCTCAGTTTTTAAAAGGGCATCTTTTCATCACAATGGATCTCTGCATCAGATTGTCTGACCTACACGTATCTGTGACAGAATTTCCCCCTAAAACACTTCCCCCAACTCTGCAATTATCAAAAGCATCATGTGAATCTTTCCTGTGCTGCAAAGGAAGATCCGAGGAAAATTGATGCTCTGGGAAACATTATGCTCCATAATGCAACATTGGCATGAACAGAAATAGCTGTCAGCACCCTTAGGAGATATGTCAGTTAATTTCTGTCCAACGGCACCAGTAATTTGCGTGACTTCAGCTTTAAATGCTCTACATGGTGAACTGTCAGAAAAATGAACGGTACTGAGGGACAATTAGTAGGCATGTCTGGAGAGCATGTTATGCTCTGCCTCATGCTTCTCAGAAGCAGCTTTAAAAGGACATATTTGCACTTTATCTCCATGAAGTCCATTTATAATGCTACCTAAGGTTTTCTGCACCAAAACAGTCATGATGTAGCTTTACATGACATTTTCGTACCCGTCTTTCTGACCTTACGTTTCCAGAAGTCCCATTCATTCTCCTCAGAGCTGGTTATTTGAATCATGTTGGATCATGTAAGACAGTTATTATTATTATTATTATTATTATTATTATTTTATTAATGCTTATGAGAAACAAATAGTTGGGATAAATATATTTGGAACCAAGTTGGCTTAAAAATCCCATGAAGATTCCTCAATGTTTTTATGTGGTCCATTTATGATCTGTGAGGAATAAGGAGCAATTTCAAAAGAGCAAGGAAAATCGTGCATTGTTGAATTCTATATATGGGCTGCAGCAAAAGCCTGCTAACATGATAAATATCCTTTTAGAGCCGCTTCTTGCCATCATTCTGTCCTAAAAAAATCTACCCTTGATCTACCCTTGTTTATGAGCATGACATCAGGTGTTTTGCAGTTTTAGAAGCATCACTCTCACTCTTTTTCTCGGTTGAGGTTCTGTGGGTTCCCAGGCCTCCTCTGAGGGGTGTTACACTGCTCTTTCATCTCTTCTGCTCCGTTCCTAGCTTAGCCTGCTAAGAGCTGTCATAGCAGAAATGTTCTGAAAGCTTCGGGCTATCTCAGAGCTATGGAATGAAACACTACTCCTCCACAGAGCCCTGAGCTTAAAAATAAAGCTATCTTTTAAATAATAATAATAATAAAATTATATATATATATATATGGTTATAAAATGTGTAAGGACATTTGTCCACTAGCCAGGGATCCTATGTACCCGGCTGGTACAATAAATTTGTCGATGTGATCTCACATTGATACACAGGAATAAGTAGTCTATATAAAAACTGGAGGAGAATGCAGCGTTTTAGAAACAAGCTAGACATATGGCAAATATGATACGAGTGATGAATATGATATGATATGAAATATGAATCTCCTTATGTGTTTCTCCCTGCCTTAAATTGAGCCTTTTGTTTTTGTGACGTCAATAAAACGTTGATTAACAGCAGGGTTTCAACATATCCATGCCCTGAGTGAGCTGTCATCATAGTCTGTCATTGTTGATACACTGGAGCAGAATGGCGTCTAAGCGATTGTGGTGTTTGTTCTTGGCTGTAATAACGAACACAGCAGTCATCTTAATGTTCCTGAATCTGAACTGCAAGTTTTGTTTTCGAAGGGAATATTCCCCGCGATCAAGGCCAATGCGTTCATGTTTGCGCAATCAGTTCTTACTGGCTTATACAGTGTAAAACTGGTTTTGCCAAGAAGCTGCTCCTGAAAAAAAAGGAATTGGTGGCAACTATTTATGTTCCCTCTGCACCTCCAGAAGAAGTAAGTGTAAAGTTTTATTAACTTTTATATTAATCTTTGCAAATCGCAAAAAAAAAAGTTTTTCATGACCATTAGTTTTAACGTCAGTCTGTAAATAAATTAAAGTATACATCAGTAAACACATAGCATTCGTATCTCACTTCTCGACCCTGCCAGTACATACAAAAATAGATCAAAGTGACATTACCTTGACCAACCATTCAGAAACATCCTGTTTGAGCCTTAATTGTCGAACTTCTTCAGGGCCGTCATCTTGTTCCAGGTCCAACTCCGGTACAAATTGATACGGTTGCACAGATGTGTCCTCAGAGACTCACGCCTGCCATTCTCTCTCCAAAATATACCCTCAACTGTTGTCAACTCCACGTGTGTTGTGTCAAAACGGCCACAGAACAGAGGGGTGGAGTGAGCGAAGCTCATTATCATCATCATATCTCTTTATCATTATTAAGACATATGCAGTGAAACGGCATGCTGAAAACAGAGCTGTTTTTGACCAGGTAAAATTAGTGTTTTCTTACAATACTAATGAGAATTTTTAATAAAAGTATATTACAAAGTTTTCGTTTAGACCCTAAACCTTCATATTAAATTGTACAAAAATGGCATTATATGACCCCTTTAAGTAAATTTTTATACTGAAAACGTCTCTGTTACATATGGTAACCCTCGTTCCCTGAAGTAGGGAACGGAGACGTTTCGTCAGAGGAGTTTCCAACGAATTGGGATCCCTAACAACACGCCATGGTGCTGGCCCTTTCCAGAGCCTAACCTAGCCTCCCACCAAAGCAGTTTCTTAGTTTTCTTTACAGAGCTAGCTGGGAAGATTCACACTGCTGTTCCGCAGGAAGCGTGCCCAATCTGTAGGAGGAAACGGTGCGGAGCCCCTGCCTGCCTGAAGGGAGGCACCAGAATGCACGTTTGTACAAGCCCGTAGGGTAGAGAAACATACGGCAGTCCTTGAGGTAGTCCACAAGGATGACAGAACAGCTCTGTCGAGGGGAAAACACGGAGCTAGCCCAGAGGGTAGCTTGAATGTGGAAGAAATGGATCACTGCAGGGACCACTGTCAAGGCCACCCAGTCTAATAGTAGCTCCTACTAGAGGTAATAGACCTTGCGCCGGGCGGTCCTCCTTGCCTGGTGCCGAAGGGGTGATGGAGGAACTCATGAGGTTAGCCGTTTGTTGGGGAACCTGGTTTCAGGCAGGAACTGGAAGAGCGCCATGGCATGCAGAGCAGAAGCAGCTTCTCCACACGCAGTAAAAGCCTTTCCAGTCAGACCGAAGAGAACCTACATGCCCGGGAGGGGAGCAAAGTGTTACCCCACCAGGAGGACGGGGTCTTGGGACACAGCTGCATCGCCTCAGACAGACTTGTTTTCCCCTCTGCTCATATTTAGGCAATAATTACACAAACCACATCATTATATTAGCTTTGACAAAAAGAAACGTTTTCTTCACCTCCTATAATATTTTCATATTTTTTGTTTTCCACAGGTGATTGGGCACAGGCTGAGAGGATATCTCATCTCTGGGCTTAATAATACCCCGCCCTCCCTTGCTTCCTCTTCCTATTGAACAGATAAAATCAATATGGTTATGCACATTCTCAAAGCCTTGAGCATTTTACTAGAACCAAATTCAATTTTTTGTGCCATCAGGCAGGTGTGCTGTGAATAGACTCTTTGTATCAGATCCTCAGATTCATTCCATCCCCAAATTCAATGAATGAATGAATAAAATGGGTGAATGGGACCGCGCAGCATGGGCAGATTTATCAGCAGATAAGACATTGGTAGACAGACATTGGAAGTCTAACTTAGAAAATAAAGAGAACCAAAAGCAGACTTCAGATGTTTTCTGTGGTATCAATGCAAAAATATTCAGTAAAACGTTTAAATTACAAAGAAAGGTATAAACACTAGCAGAGATTATGTATGCGCAATGAATACTTAACTGCATAGACTGCAAATACAGTTGTAATAGAAATTATTCAATCCCAATTGCAAACTAGGTTTAATGGCAACATGTTTAAATCAAACAAAAGAATTTAAAATAGCTCAAAACAACAAATGTTTGTATTGAAAAAAAGTGGTTTCCCCAAATTCAACTGAAAATGCAACTTTTAATTACTTCTGCAGTCTGAAAATGATCACAACAGTACAAATATGCAAAGAAAAAAAAGGTGTCTCAAGCACACCTGACGCAACTAATTGAAGGGCTTCATTAGTTGCACCAGGTGTGCTTGAGCTAGAACTCATAAAATATCTGAACTGGCTAGCTTTGTTGAGTGTCTCGTTTGATTGCATGTTAGAAATATGGCAGAAACCAATTTTCGGGAAACCACTTTTGTGTTGAGCTATTTTAATTCATTTTGTTTGATTTGTTCATTGCAAACAGCTGAATTTCTCAAAAAAGAAATGCAATATGTCCTTGTATTTTATTTTATTATTATTATCATTATAAATCTTGAGAGCCCTGTCCTCTCTGGATATTCTGCAAAATATCCAATTTTGTGTTTTCACATAGAAGAAAGAAAATTCTTTCTGACAGTAGTTTTCACTGGCCCTGGCTATTTATTAAATGTATAGTTTAATAATTATATTAAAAAGTATTATATATAATTTATTATTATATATGTTACGTTTTCGTCACAAAGATAATTTGCAATAACAGCTGGAAATTAAACTTTTTTTGTGCAGTAATAATATGCAAAGTAAACCAAGACAGTAATAAATTCAATTCAAATGCTTTCATAGAAAAATATGGAATATCTATGGAATACTTTCTATGGAATACATAGCAAAACAAACTGATTGGTTTATAATTATCAGCCCATTTTTCCTGATGAAGTCATTCTTGCAGTTTCGACAAACATATTATAGTTGTATAATTCAGTGCATAGAACAGAACTCGCTGCTCATATCATTTCCTCCCATTAGCATGTGGATTCCTCAGGCTTCCTGGCAAAGTGGACGTGCAGGACGTCACAAGGCTGCTGGTTTGCATGCAGTCCTTAAATCTGCTCCTGGAAAGAGTGTCATGGCCACAATGTCGTTTGTCTCCCTGAGGCATGGGCTTTCTATTCTGAAGACGTCCCTTCCTCGCTGACAGCTATCGGTTTGTAAATCCCTCTGACCAGCACGCCAGATTCAAGGACAAGACAGATAGCTGTTAAAAAAGAAGAAGAGATAGGCAGAAAGAAAGAGGAGGCTCAGGTCAGTCATTAAATCCCTTTGCTCAGTGGCCTCTGCCCCAAACTCCACTCCCTAAAGGCAATCTTATCCCTACGGTCAATCGAAAGTCTTTTACAGCCTCGAATCTATTCCCCTGATCCGTGCTGGTTTTAAGATCACCGAAAGGGTACTATTGCTTCATCTTCCGAGCAATCCCTGTCTCTTTTTATACTTGTATTGCTGTGAAGGAGATAGCTACCATTTATTTCTGTATCTCTGAGTCATGGCTAATTACTTATTGTGCATTAACAATCAGCTCCAAGGCACAAGTGTGTCTTTGTGTCAAGAATCCTAATTTCATGGCATTGATCATAGTAATTAGGAGTCATATTGAACAGAATCAAGAGAACCTGAGATTGCAGTCTGGACAACTGTCATGTAAGCGGCCTGTTCAGCATAATTGGCACAGATGTGTAATTAAGTTCAAATCCTGTGAAAGGCAGATTCTTGATTTTTTTAGATTGGCAGACTTTGACATTTTATTTGAAACAGAGGGAGCCTTCTTAAATATTATAGACTTGATCATAAGCCACAATAAAAGCCTCATCGAGACAACCTTGTGCCTGAAAGCTGATGTAGTTAAAGGATTTTCAGTATAAAATTATAGGACTCTTGACTCTAACTGTCATAGGACTCTGAACATAACTTTTTGATTCAGTGATCCCAGTGAGTTGATTATTTTTGAATCCATGCACCAAAAAGGTTAATTTAGATTAGTTCACTCATTTGTTTCATGTGTTTTTCTGCAGGTTACATTGTTGTGCCAGCAGGTAGCTACAAGTGAGTGACTATTTTTTATTTTGAATGAGTCGAAAGTGTCACTGTATAAATTAGTACATTAATATTAACAATACAGTAAATAAATCTTATTTCAGTCCTAAATGACTCTGAATCATTCACTCAAGCGAATCTTTAGTAAATACATATGCTGCATCTGGAATTGCATACTCTCTGAGGTTCTACTTGTTTCGAAAAAGTAATTACTGTACATCCATTAAAAAGAATGTCTAGAATGAGTTTTGTATTATGAATGTAATCCGGATGTACTACATTTTTCATGTTGTCATGTGACCTATCAGCATCAGTTCACAGTCATTCACAACTCCTCTCCACTAATCTCATGGGATAGTAAAGTATTCATCAGATGCACAGTTCAAAATCTAGACTTTTTGCCTGCTGGTGTGTGAATACTGTGAATTTCAAAGAAATTTTCTTTTTCTAGCTGCTTATTTTGAAATGCCAGTGGTGAGTAGTGAGTCAGTAGCTGTTTCTCAATTCCAAGAACGCATTCTCATGGAGACCAGTCTTGCTGGCTACCTTGAGAGAGCACACTCGGATGGAGTCAAGGGCACAGAACACATCCTTGTGAGAATTGAGATGTGGAGATGTGATGCGAACTTGTTGCTGAACTGACCGTGTAACGTAGGCCAGCTAGTAGTTGCTGTGCGAGTAAACCTCACTCCCCGATCTCAATAGGCGCTCTAGCGACAGACGAAAGAGGAGGAGCCTCCTTGTTAGAGCGCCCGACTCTCATGCCGGAGACCGAGGTTCGGGGCCCACTAGGAGCGGGTTCAAGTTGGACCCGGGTGTAAGGGGTTACATTGGTGCCGTGACCCGGATGAGAGTGAGGTTTAGGGGGGTGAGGGGGCTTTCACATGCACTGAGCCATCACATATTTTCAAGCCTCCAGAGGGAATCTTTCAAGTAAGAACAAGAAGACATCAACCTCACGATGATGACAGTTGATACAAAAAAATCTTAATGCGTTAAAAACGCATGTTGAGAAAATGCCCCTCTGCCAACCGATTTATTTGAAAAAAAAAGAAAATTGTTCAAAACAGAAACAAGTCATATTCTACCACGGTTTTTCCTGCTTTGGAAATACTTTGACGGCTGCCAAATGTGACATTACCTGCAATGTCACAAAGAGTGGCCACCTCTTCCTCGACCTGAGGAATAGTGAGGTAGCCTTTGTCCTTCGCGCCGTCCACAATGGAGAGCGTCAAAGAAGCAGAAGAGCGAAGCCTAGCAGAAAATGACGCCTTCCAGCTTTTTGCTAACTCCTCGTAGAGTTCCGGCAGGAAATAGGCAGGCCTAGTGAGCTGCAACGAATGGCGTCCGGGCAGGAAACAGCCATCCAGCCGACTGGGTGTGGGCTCCTCGGATGGCGACTCAATCGAGACCAAGGTCCTCGACGTCCTTGGTCATGAGGCGAAGAACTCCACGCTCTGACCGTACTTTGCTAGGTGTTAGCACGGAAGGGGCGGTTCCCTGTGACCGAACTGACCATCCTTCACTGCTGAAGAGGCAAGTGAGCAGGCATCGTCCTTTGCGTCGTCCCTTCGGACTCTAGAAGCACGGCGGGTGGGACAGGCTGACCGGCTGTGATTGAAAAGGGGGAAACAGAGAGCGATGCACACGGGGAAGGCGCGGCGTGCATTCGCTCACAATGGTAGCCTTAACCATGCTCTGTGAACGCGCTTTTATGGCGCGCACAGCAAAGAGAAGTGGAGTTGCAGGATCCACGTGGAAGGTGGTGAGTCGAGGGTTGACATATGCAGACCCCGCAGGGTCGACAAGTCCATCGAGTAGCATTCCGGGTAGCCGCCGACGGAAAGCTCATGGTCCGCGTGTGTGGCGAGGGGGCGTGGTTTCGCGAAGTCTGTGGTGAGAGAGGAGTCAATAAGCTGAGTAAGTGGGTCAAGTGCAGATGAACACCTGTGTCTGATTGCAGTGATTGGCGTGGAGAGACGGAAATAAGGCGCGCAATTTGAGAGTGCGAGGGAGAGAGAAAGGACTGGGACTTGTGTGGCGATCGAAACTGAGACTGCTGGAGGAAATCAATGAGAGCTGAATCAGTGTGGAAAGAGTTTTGAAATTGTGCTATAGAGAGACTACGGTGAATGCGTTGTGTGCGCGCCTTTTGTTTTGTTTGATTCTGAGTTAATAAAGTCCATATCGAGTCCCAGTATCGCCAACGCACAAGGGCGCCCACGCCTTCATTGGTGCTTACGTCATGACCAATTCAATGATAGGTTGCAGCATTTGCCACAGAGCGACCAATAGGCGTGCAAGCTACCTCGCCTTGCTCTGCATTGTGCAACAATGCATTTTACATATAAGAAAAATTAAAGGATCATTTTTTGGTTTCAGTATTCTCTGAGAAAAGGGATTTTCCCGTAGCGTAAGCTAGTTTACGCAACACAAGAGTACTCTCGTAAGAGAATGTATGTTTTTTTTTTTTTTTTGGTTCAAAACCAAAGCAAACACAGATAATCCCTGACAAGGGCATGCTAG
Organism: Hybognathus amarus; assembly: GCA_030378365.1. Classification (NCBI taxonomy): domain Eukaryota; kingdom Metazoa; phylum Chordata; class Actinopteri; order Cypriniformes; family Leuciscidae; genus Hybognathus; species Hybognathus amarus. The sequence goes on from JAQIUQ010002042.1 coordinate 192,724, forward strand.
GAAATTCATAAAAAGTCTCAAGAATGGATACAATCTTAAAGAACTCCCTGTACCATCAATTACCAATTTTCAGCTGAGAGTATTTTATACAGTATTTATTTAGAAAACTTTCAAAAGACTTCTGTCAATTGTGTAGTTCAAAATCTGGAGAGGCATTACAAGATTAAACAACGGCGGTTTCCCATAGTCCCTTCCTAATCGGATGCATTAATATCTTCCAGATGGACAGGAAGAACAAGATATGCCACCAAGGAGAATTAAAGGGCTATTAGATCAGGGGTTCTCAACTCCAGTCCTCGCGACCCACTGCTCTGCATATTGTGTATGTCTCCCTTGTTTAACACACCTGTTTCAGATTCTCAGCTCGTTAGGATAGCCAGTAGAGTCTATCCTAACGAGCTGAGGATCTGAATCAGGTGTGTTAAATAAGGGAGACATACACAATATGCAGAGCAGTGGGTCGTGAGGACTGGAGTTGAGAACCCCTGTATTAGATGTTTAGCCATGTGGATTTAGATCATGAAGCCCCTTAGGCTGAGATGTTTTGTGTATTTTTGAATACTAAGTTTTGCATTCTCTTGCTCATGGCAATTAACACCCACGATGGCTCTTCAGGAATTAAGTTATGATGAGCTTTGGATGAATGCACATTTTTGGAAATATTAAAACCTTGATTGCAAAGATTAATGAGGAATCACTCTCTCAGAAGAATTTTCATATGCGTCAATTTCATTTTCTCAGTTATTTATTTATTTAACCTTTTCATTTCATATAAAAGTCAAGAAAAACATAACATGACACATGCAGGCTGGTTTTAAACCTCCATTTATGTGAGCATGACATAATTTGCATCACAGCAGTGTTTGCATCACAGCAGTGTTGCAAAACACCAGAATTCATTGTGCGCTGGTGACAACAGGAGCTATACTACGCACATGTCACCCGTTATCGTTAATATAACACGTGCTGTGATGGGTAGGTTTAGGTGTGGGGATTTATGGCGCCTTGGGTTCACGTGTTATATTAACGATAAAGGGTGCCATGTGCGTTGTATAGCGCCGCTTTGTCACATACCGTTCTATGTGATGCTAAAGGATGAGAACGGGCTGGTGTATCATAAGCACATGAAAACGTGTACCATATACACGCAAAAATTAGATTTGCCATATAAATTGCACGAGAAATGACATTCGTGCTATAGATACGAACTTTCATGAAATCGGGCTTGAATATTCTATTTGCGGAATAGACTATTTGCGAATCCGAGACGTTTGCGATGACTCATGATGCATGCAAACGCACCAGGGTTTCACAGTCAACTTGATTCTTATCGAACCTTGAGCTTCGCAACATGAATCTTACGTCATCGCAAACATGCATGGTGCATGACAGAAACAGAAACGCAGGTCAATGCTGGATAAACAAATCTCCGAATGCTCCACATGAAACTTTAGTCTCCTGACCTTACCATCATGTCGATTATTTTGATTAATATGTGCGAAGGAGAGAGAGAGAGCAAGACAGCGGCGTTTAGTTTTGAGACGGTGAAGCCTGAGAGAGAGTGCGCACGCACGACCGGGGCACTCTCTCTCTGCTCGTTCAGTTTAACATGCGCGCTGTCACAAGCACAGCGGTTCATCACTACAGAGAGAGAAAGTTTTCATCACCGATCAAATAAGGCTTTGGCGGTACAAAAAATTGCTTGGGACAGATGTGAAAAAATACAACAGGGACAATTGTGAGTTTGCGTTCTGTAGCCTACATAGTATGGTTGAGGCAGAGCAGGAACATCGATAAGATGAATCGTTAACGTCGAGGGCGTACAATATCGATGGATTGTTAAACTTAGAACCGGTTCTCGAGTGGAACTGGTTCTCGATTCCCATCCCTACTAATGTGACAACGCAGTCTCATCTCAAGACGTCATATAACTGACATCTAGGGATGTCTTTTGAAAATGCGTCAACATCCGCCATTTTAGGGTACCCTTTAAAGGGGTCATGAACTGGCTTTTTAAATGTTTTTATTTTGTTGTCTGAGGTCAACTTATGACGTTCGCTTCGTTTTTACATTCAAAAACATAAAAATGAATAAGTTATGGGCTATTTTCTTCCCTAGTTTTCAGCCTACTTGAAAAATGCTCGGATTTTATGGGCGTATCGCATTGAAGACTAGGAAGTAAACACCTACTGCTGTGAGTGGATGACAGTTTTGCATATTATAATGAGCTTCAACTCTGTTGTTGGCAACCGGATTCGCCCTACATGTTCGACCCAGAGTCCGTGTGTTGCACCTTTCCTGTCAGATCCAATATAGATGGCACATCACCGTTCTTTTCTCTTAATCGGCTCTGCAAATCCAGCCTCGAACTGTGTCTTGTTGACAAAACAATCCTCGGTGAAATGAAGCGAACATACGGATAATGTTTTACACTCATCTGCTGGAACGTCACTAAAAACAAATTTTAACCAGGCATTCCTAATATTGGAATCCAGAGGAAGCTTAAGCAGCGACTGTCTTCTTCCACAGCCAGGCACGGCACAACATTTTGTCAATGGAATGTTTATTGCTGGTAGCTTGCTCCGGTTTGTCATCACGGAGGTATGCTTTTGTTTACCTATGTGTGAATGCGTGAATCGGTGGGCAGGGCTAAACCGGCCGTGTTGAAGTAGGTGTTGATGAGCAGGTGGGGTTTCTTCGTCTTTGACGTCATACTTCCACACTTTCAAAAATGAGAATTTTGTTGAGGCTGGTGTCAATAAAAGCTTTTATTGGACTAACAAGGTCGTTTTCAATTCTGAAACTTACAGGATATTCTTATAATATGATGACCTCTTAGATGTCAAAAGCTCAAGGAAAAATGTATTTCTCAGTTCATCACCCCTTTAACGTCGGTTAGATGACGTTATCGGCTCCTAACCCAGACCTAAACCTACCACTAAACATACTCAGTCACCTAACTGACGTTAAAGGTAAAGCGTCAGTTGTATGACGTCTCAGGATCGTCATGTAACTGACGTACCCTAAAACGGCGGATGTTGACATATGGTCAAAAGACGTCCCAAGACGTCAGTTATATGACGTCTTGGGATGAGACTGTGTTAAATGTGAACGTGGTCATGGGACGCGGATGTGCATTGGGGTACCGAACTCGAGACTACCGAGAGGAAGTGGTCTGAGTTCGGTTACTCCCGAGCCGTACCACGGTTCGTGTTAATGTGAAAGCAGCACGGATTCGGGTGTGCACTTGTCCAAGAAGTAAAGTGACCTGCACATGCGTTTTAGCTTATTGTAATGTAGGCTATTCAGTTAAATAAAACACTTGTAAGGGATGATAGTGTTGATCATTTACCTTGGATACGAGCGAGTGTGAGCCTGCAGTGTATTTGTGCATTGCGTGTGAAATCAGGGCACCAAATTTGGACATCCGCTGTTTCCTCAAAAGAGTCAGTTTGCAGCAGCAGAAGGCCACCTTATGTGACACACACGCACAGTAAACCTGTATTGTTCACTCAACCGTTCCGAACTAAACTGCCAATGTGAAAGCACCATAAGATGCAATTTTATATCCTCTTTATTATGTACATACATAGACCAAGGTGAGCATATTTAGAAGTTGTGAACCCTGTTTTGTTATCAGACAGTTATATAATAATACAAAAGTTTCTGGCAGTCATCAACAGCAGCTGTCAAAGTTAGTATGAGACAAGAGTGATCCACAGTACCTGTTTAAGGATCATATGAGGTTTTTGTGTATTAAGTAAGCTTTAAAGCAATTATGCCATATTTCTAAGGGTAAATAAAGACTGCTTGCCAAGCACATGGTAATGGATACATTTTGTGTGTGCATGTATTTGTATGTGTGGCAAGACATAAATGAAAGGTGACATATTATTCCTCCAGAGGATGACAAGGCAGCCACATTAACACAGGAAGAGGCAATGTCTGTGTGACTTGGTGTCAGCCAGGGACTGTGAGAGAGAGACAGACAGATGAAGAGAGGGATTGAGATGCATATCTAAGGCAGAAGGTTATTCTCACAGATTCCTGGAATGAGCCAAGATGAATTTAACATTACAATGGCTATAGTTGAGGGCTGTACATTTTCACTCATATGCATGCTTACAGCTATATCAAACCACAGCTAATGATGGATGAGAACATCAAAATATCAAACCAATGGGCAACCATATGAGAAAAAAAAGTTTTTTAATGATGTCTCCTCAATATGCATACAATTTTCTGACTGAACCTCATGTTATTCAAATGTACCCAAATTACTTCAAAAGCAGCTCTTAATCAAGTGCTGGTGATTTAAATGAGTTTTGTTGCATTTTCTTAGTTGTTTGCTAAAATTCTTGACCTTCAGTCAGGCAGTTATGCTCTGCATGTTCTAAATACCGTCTACATCCATAAAACATTTCCCTCTGGACAGGCATGTACAAAAAAAAGTCCACCTGTCAGTCTGTATCTTCATCATGCATCATTTATGAGCTTAAACGGATTCAATTCATGTGAAAAGACACATAAAATAGAGTTGCCCAATCACAAAAGGACAAAACTCCAGAGGGCACAAATGCAGAGATGTCAGTGAAATGCAATAGAGTCAAAACATAATGCTACGATATTAATATGCATAAGTTGTGATACGTACAAATGTGTACGTCGGTGGATTTGTTCATACGTAAATAAATGACGTTTTTGTGCAGTCAATACGTAAATATTTTACGTTTTAGTACTGTAAATACGTCTGTATTATATGTTTCTGCGCATATAAAACGTAATTATACAGTATATACGTATGATAGAATGACACTTTACGTACAAATTCTTTAAGGTCCTGTTTACACGAGAACGCTCGCGGGTGAAAACGTAAAAAATATTTGGTCGGATGTGCCTTTCGTTTACACGGCGACGGGATTTTTGGGGCTTAAAAACGCAAAAAAGTGAAACCACCCTCCAGAGTGGAAATCTTGAAAACGCTTCCCGTGTAAACGGTAAAAACGCAAAGGTCTGCTTGACAGTGAAGGTTGTACACAGGCGCGCAGGCTTGGTGTTGTAGTATGCACTCTTAGCTGCCTGGAGTGCATACTACAGTGAATTTCACAGACTTTTGCGTCACCATCTGCACGCGGATTTCACACCCAAAACGCTCATCTAAACACAGAATAAAAAGTGATAACGCAACGCCACTTTTGCGTTTTTTCTTCAGAATTGTTTCCGTGTAAACATAGCCAAAGTGCTTACCATATATCCCTCCCAGTCTCAGTCATCTCTCAGACTATTTTTCTTTATGCCTCTTTGCTGGTCAGACTTATGTCACTTTAAAAAAATAGTACTCTTGACAAAACTATCAAAGGCCATATTTGGTGTAACATCATAGTCCAAATGGAAGACTGATGTTCCACATGCAGGAACAATAATTGAAAATAAATTGAAAGTTGCACTTCACTTGGAATTGTGTTCAATCTATTTTTAAAAATGTCATTCTGTTTGGAGTATCACAAGTACCTCAAAAGCTGTGATCATGGCACACTATTTGCAAGACTGAAATTGGTAGCACGGCAAGGCATGGCTGAAGCATCTCTGCTGGTGTGGGTCACAGATGCATTAAAAAAAAGGCCACTACAGGTCAGCAGCAACTGAATTGTGACTAAGAAACTTTTTATGGGATACAGAGGAAGTTGACAAACTTTCTTCTGTGGAATACTTATAAAACTCTTGCTCTCTTTTGATGAATCCACCAATGATGATGAGTAAATGATGACTGACTTTCTGTGAACTATCACTTTAACTTTGTTATGTTATCCAATGCTATGGTAGATCAAATTATAAAACTGCATCAAAAACATAAAGATAGATAATACCATCTTAATTTTGGGCAAATGGCCAAATTCCCTAACCTATAATGTGGAGGACCAAAGGGATAATGACAGTTGATTATGGAAATTTAAGCACCAGAGTATTTTACACTGTAATGAATCGATTGATTCATTGCTTAAGTTCACATATACATCATTTATAATTATTAATTGTCTTCATGGACAGTGTTATCAATGAGTGTGCTGTTATTCTTTCCACTGTATGCATGTGAGTCCCTCAACAGTGTGAACATGGATGCCTCTTTTTATTTATTTTAGACAATGAGTTTGTTTATTAAGTAAACAAACACACATATTTATTATTTAATAAATAGGGCATTCATCAAAATGCTTATTATGCAGTAGTGCATTATGATTATTTTACATGTACACTACGATTCATTTAATTAACATTTAAAAATAATTTTGTAACTAACTAGTCTAACAAGACTCTGCTTCACCTGAGTCTGTTGTCCTTATGGCTTCACCAGGCTCCCTCGTCCCTCCGAGCTCGACCTGCGTTTCCCAAACGCATCGTAAGCCTAAGTTGATTCGTACGAATGATTTTAACATTATGTTCTGTTTCCCAAAAGCATCGTTACTTAAGTAGCACTTGAAAATCTTCGTAGAACTAAGAGTGCTCTGGAGTAATCGTACATCCCCAAGTGCATCGTAAGAAGTGAGAGTTATGAGGTCACCTGCAGGACAACCGGCAGATTACACTTTTATCTAGATTCAATAGATTACACTGCAACGTAAGTATAGCCTATAATATATAGGTTTTGATTGTACACTTTGTTGTACTCGTGTTTTGTTTAAATGAACAAATTAAATATTGAAAAAGGGAAGAAAAAATAGAAAATTAAAATTAAATCTAAATTAAACGAAAAAAAAATCATAAAATAAGTAATCTGGGAAATATAGACCGGACAAAATAGGAATGAATTTAAAAAAAAAAGAAATCTGTCAATGACTTGCTGACGCACGAAAACCAGCCATGTATTGGGCATTTCTCGCGGACCTCGTTCCCTGATCTTTGAACACGGTTGCAGTTAGTTTGCAATGTGACATGTCCTTCTAGATGTTTTGTTTTTTCTTATTTGTATGGTGTCCTTTAAATCTGTTAAAAATAAAATCTATTTCCCTCTATCTCCTCTGGAAGGACATTAATTTTATCTTTTTAAGCCTATCTTCTCTTGTTATTTTTTTTTCTCCAGCCATTTTGTCAGCCTGTATAGGTGTTATATACATATAGACTTGTCTTGATTTCTAATCCACAACAAATTACGATTATTAGGTTTAACGTTTAGAATACGACTCCATATAAGGTTATATTTTAGCACTTCGCGAATGGATAGCGACGCTTAAGTAGCACATAGAACGCGTTATCGCGCATTCATGTTAAGTGCATTTTTGGGAAATGCAGGTGGAATTGCTGCGATCGTTCATAACCTTGCACGTAGAGAGCGCTCTTAGGCCCTGTTTACACGAGAATGCTCGCGGCTGAAAACGTAAAAATATTTTATCGGATGTGACTTCGTTTACACGACGATGATTTTCGTGAAAAACGCAAAAAAGTGAAACCACCCTCCAGAGTGGAAATCTTTAAAACGCTCCACCGCCGCGTTCCCGTATAAACAGCAAAAACGCAAAGGTCTGCTTGACAGTGAAGGTTGTACACAGGCGCGCGGGCTTGGTGTTGTTGTAGTATGCACTCTTAGCCACCTGGAGTGCATACAACATTGAATTTCACAGACTTTTGCCTCACCATCTGCACTCGGATTTCACACCCAAAACGCTCGTCTAAACACAGAATAAAAAGTGATAACGCAACGCCACTTTTGCCTTTTCTCTTCAGACTCGTTTCCGTGTAAACATAGCCTTAAGAGCTAAGATACATCGTTATTGGGAAACCCGGCCCTGGTCAGTTGTCGCTCTGCCTACTTCCAGGCCTTTGACTGTGCCTCATCCCTTCACCTCTTCAGCTCTGTCACTGCCTTGGTTCTCAGTCCCATCGGAAGTGCCTCAGTCCTCCGGCACCCTGGTATCATTGGCATCATGGTGTCACTCGGTCCCTCTGTCTCCTAGGCTCTGCCTGGACTCCACCTCTCCTGTCTCCAACTTTAGTTTGGTTCTGCTCTGTTTCTGTTTGCATGTGTTTCTGATACTTGTTTGTTTCCATAGTCACTGATCATGCCCTAGTTTGTTTCCATAGTTACTGATTAGTTTAATCTGTGTTTAATTTAGCTCCCTTTGTTTGTCCTGTGTATTTGAACCCTTAGTTTCCTGTTTACTGTTGCTTACCTCCAGTCTGTGTTGCAAAATGGATAAACCACTACCCACGTCTTCCAAGCTCCTGCGATGTCCTTCTACCGTGACGCTTTTATAAAAAAAAAAAATTAAATGCTAAATGTTAAACAAGCTGTTTTTTTTAAATAAAGCTGTTTTTAATTTTCATTGACAATTTAATTTTCATGGACCGTATAGTGTGAGTGAGCTCATAAAACACAAGCTTTGGCTTTTCATCGCATGTGATCGGTTAGTTGTTATGTGGTTATGCTATCCCATTTTCTGATTGATCTTTTGAATGTTTATTTGTGATTTTTGATTAAAGACCATGTTTATTCATTAACTGTGTCATGCTCTGATTGCAGCAAACTACAAATCGTGAATATATTCCAATTTGGAAACTAATTATATTCTTATTAGAGTAAGTTTAATTTTATGGCTGAAAACATCCGCCCAGGTGTGTTATAAATATTGCTGCCAGGTGAACTGATGTACCTTAAAGGAACTTTAGTGGTGTGTCAAAACATCCTATAATCATCTGTCAAATGAACTCAGTTTTATGTAGTTTTGTAACAGCTTTTTATATTCGTCTTTCAACAGCACACTAACAACCTCACTAGAACTACATTTAAACACTGTTGAAGGACACAGTGATGAAGAGACTAAATTAGACCTGAACCTCCATACAAATGATTCACCTAAACACAACCTCTACTTCACAGAGAAACAATTAACCAAGTGAATTTCCTTTGAGTTTAAATTGGCAGATTATTAAAGAGCCCCTATAATTCTAATTTACAACTTCATAATTTCTTTCAAAATTGCCTTCTGGAAAAGTCTGATTAGTCAGCCAGCCCCAGTCAGTTGTGATTGGTCCTTGTCGACTCCGATTCCACAGGGAACTTCAGCCACTTTTTCAAAAGCTGAATATCCAGCAACGGCGCTTATCCCAAGACCGGCACATCCAAACCATACAAGGCAAGCCTCTGAGAAAGGGTTGTATTCGCGCTACACCCCCACACTCGTTCTTCGCATTGGATGCTTGCACACTGAGGAAATATCTTTTATGGTGCTGGAGGAGTCCACCACCGATATCATCTTGGGTTGCCTGTAGCTAATCCAACATCAACCAATACTCCTCTGGGAAACTGATGAGTTATTCCATTGGGGCGAGAACTGTAATATGTCCTGTCTCGTTTCCGTTCAGAAAAGTCCTTTTAACTTCAGTCCCAGCCTGTTACGGACGACTCAAAGATTCCTGTTTACTCAACATCGGTGGAAAGCCCCGAGGTCCAGGTACAGGTCGATATCCCAATGGAGTACTGGGCGTTCCAGGATGTATTCAGTAAGCAACTGGCAACCAAACTCCCACCACACCCATGGGACTGCGCACTCGACTTGCTACCCTGTGCTACCCTTCGCAAAGGTATCTACCCTCTGTCCATCCCGGAACAGAAGGCCATGGAGGAGTATGTGAAAGAAGCACTAAACCAGCAGTTCATTCGACCATTGACCTCCCCTGCCGTTTCTAGTTCTTCTTCGTGGCCAAGAAGGACGAAGGCTTGCGGCCGTACATTGACTACCGCCATTGACAGACAGCAAAGTTCAGCTATCCCCTTCCTCTGGTCCCTGACACTCTGGAACAGCTGCGTGGAGCCCACATATTTTCAAAACTGGACCTTAGAAGTGCTTACAACCGGATCTGTATCAGACGTGGTGATGCAACGCATTCTCATCCTTTATTGTCATATAGAACACTATATGAAAAAACGACGCTATACTACGCACATGGCATCCGTTATCGCTTAATATAACACGCGCTGTGATGGTTAGGTTTAGGTGTGGGGTAGGGTAGGGTAGTCTCATATTACGCTAAAGGATTTATTGGATTTATTACGCCTTGGGTTCGCGTGTTATATTAACGATAAAGGGTGCCATGTGCGTAGTATAGCGCCGTTTTTTCATATAGCGTTCTATATGACGATAAAGTATGAGAACGGGCTCGGTGATGAGTGGAAGACTGCCTTTGTGAGCCCTACAGGCCACTACGAGTATCAGGTTATGCCTTTCGGGTTGGCCAATGCTCCTGCAGTATTTCAGGGATATATGAATGAAGTATATATATATATATATATATATATATATATATATATATATATATATATATGTACATATATATATATGCACTGCTGCTGTAGATTAGCTCCAGTGCTCATTGCTGTGTTGCTAAATGATAGCAACTCACCAGGACACTTCACCATCTCTCCACTCATTCTCCACAGACCATGCATTTAATTGGCGTTGACGGCCATCAGTTCTTGGCAATTCCTTGTTTGCCCTCTCACGGTTCGAAATTATACGGCTGCGGGCCATCATACATGGTGACTCTTGCCACCTCTTCCTCATCCCAGTAAGTTGCCATAGTTCTTATACTGGGCTGAGGCTAACAGTTACCTTTCCTCAACTTCTCCACCGACATCATCACCGAATTGCATAAAATAACCCCGTTAACACCAAAAACGTAAAACAAAAGGTCTTTAAGACAATTTTTGAGACATTTTAAAAATGATATACATATCCTGAGTGATGGACCCATTAATCGGCAGTGGTGGTCAACCTGCAACATGGCTTTTACCACCTGCACATATTTTTTTTGTATTAAAGGAAAACATTATTTGTAATATTTTTTGGATGTTTATTTGGGGTGAAATTTGCTGTGGTGAAAAAAAAAATGTCTATGCTGGTGGGCCAGATTCTACTTTATGCAATCAATATTTTATCTGTTCTTTCTTCTGGAGAAATCCTCTTTAAATTGGTAGTTTCTGTAGACAAGTTTGTTCCCCCAAGGTCCTACATGGAGTCTTACCTTCTCACCAGTAATTAGCTTTTTCTGGCAGAGTATTATAGTGGCAAAGCAAACTCTTAGTGAAAGCCTAGCCCTTCTGTATTCTCCACAAGCCTTTAATTGCTCGACTTGAATTCCGAGAGGATATTGTAAATGATCATCAAGTGCTCTAAAGTTCTAAACTTGTCTGTAATTTGGTGTTCAAACTGTATTAATTACTTTATTCAACAAGTATTTATTTTATTTAGAATGTGGATGCATTTCATCATAGCTCAAAAGAATATCCTGTTAAATTTAGGGTACAAAAAATCTGGTCACAGTTGTCTTTTCCTCATTTTACTTCCAAAACCAATAAATTCAACAGTATTTTACAACAGTATTTTAAACCATTTGCAATCAACATTAAATATGAAACTTGACTGAAATCTTGTATTTTCAAACATATGTGCAGTTTGCGCAATTTACTTGTACAACACACACTTATTATTTCTATTATAAATCTGCAAATCTGTAAAATTGCATGTTCCTCATTCATTTCTCATCCCTGTGGTGACATAATCTGTTGTTAGTGCTGAATCACTCAGGAAAGTACAGGAAAGACAAAATCATGTGCAATGACCTGATGGGTCAGCTGGGATTAATCGGTGAAGACATCATAATCTTCACTCCAATTTGCAGGCTTCTTTTTTAATTTCTTTCAGCCTTGGTTGCCAATCATCTCCTTTAATACCTTCAATAATGTTGAATAAATGAATAAAGGTCCTGTCATCTTCCAGACATTATGGTGGTCATGTGGCAAAGGTAAACACACATACACACACATTAGCACTAAAGATAACACAGAACACACCCCCAAAAACAGTGAGGCAGCTAATTAGCAAGCAGAAGATGATGGTGCTAGGTGAGGGGTGGCAGAGGACAACTGGGAAACAAAGACTGGATATGTGAGAGAGAGAGAGAGGGGGGGAGGAGGTGGGGAGAGGGGGGGGAGGGGGGAGAGGGGGGGGGAGAGGGGGGGAGAGAGGGGGGGGGGGGGAGAGAGAGAGGAGAGAGAGAGAGAGAGAGAGAGAGAGAGAGAGAGAGAGAGAGAGAGAGAGAGAGAGAGAGAGAGAGAGAGAGAGAGCATGTTTTAAATACAGCCATTTATGTTATGAAAGCTGTCAGTTAAATGTAGAGCAAGCAGGCTTGGGATTATTTACACAATGCAAACAGCAGGTACCGGTTTATGGATACTATGCCAGAAAACGCTGGTTAGCTTTCAAAAACAAACACTGTTGATGCACTAAAACATATGCCACACATGGATTATTAATATTCTGCTTTTTCCTCTGGGTTTTTGCTTCAGTCTGAATCAATCAAGATTGTGTGAACCTGGAGGCTTGTGGTCATGGCGAACTTGAAGCATGAAAAAAGTAATACATTGCCTTGTTTAAATATTTAGATTTCATTTTTAGTCAACAAATTATTTTAATTCATCAATCCCCTGTTTATTAATTTACCTATTTAGCTTTAATTTTTATTTAAGTTTAAATAGTTGCCAAGGCAACATTCTTAAATTTTTATATCTTTCAGCTGTATTTTAATTAACAAAATATTTTAGCACTGGAATTTTCAGGTGTAGGCTCCTTGGTTACTGATTATGTCCTCGTTTGTTTCCTCAGTTACGTATTGTTATAAGCTGTGTATCATTATGTTTGTCATGTATATACTCTCGGTTCTTCGTCGGTTGTTTTTTGTTTGCTTATCCTTCTATGTTTTTCCTATGATCTGTCCACCTCCACCACCACACACCTCCTTGCTAACTGCTGATGATTTTGCTAATTTCTTCACTAACAGACTATCAGCAGTCAGTTCTCTAATCCGCACACACAAGAACCTAGACCAACCACTCCCACAGACAGTGACCTTCTCTCCTCCTTCTCTCCACTAACCGATGAAGAAGTGTCTGAATTACTCCTCTCTAGTCATCATATACCTGCCCTCTCAGACCCCATCCCCTCACACATTCTACAAGCAATCTCTCCCACACTTCTACTGGCTCTCACATACATTATCAACTCTTCCCTACAAACTGGCATTTTCCCTACAGCATTTAAGCAGGCTCGGACTGCAACTCCACTGCTTAAAAATCAACACTAAACACATCTCTCTTAGAGAATTACAGACCTGTCTCTCTCCTAGCATTCACTGGGAAAAAGCTTGAACGTGTTGCTTTCAACCAAGTATCATCTTTCCAGTCTCTGAACAACCAGCTGGATGTCAACCAATCATGCTTCAAGAAAGGCTATTCAACCTGAGACTGCATTGCTTTCAGTCACAGAAGCCCTGTGGATCGCAAAAGCTGCTTCTAAATCATCAGTCATTCTCCTGGACCTGTCTGCTGCCTTCGACAAGGTGAATCATCAGATCCTTTTGTCCACTCTCTCATCACTCGGCATCACTGGAACTTCCCTCCACTGGTTTGAGTCCTATCTCACAGGTAGGTCCTTCAGGGTCGCATGGAGAGGCGAGGTATCCAAAGCACATAAACTGACCACAGGGGTTCCCCAAGGTTCAGTGTTTGGACCCCTCCTCTTCTCCATTTACACCACATTACTGGGACCCATCATACAGGCACATGGTTTCTCTTACCATTGCTATGCTGATGACACCCAGATCTACAGTACCTCTCATTTCAACCAGATGATCCAACAGTAGCTGCACGTATCTCAAGCTGTCTGACGGACATCTCGGCATGGATGAAGGAACATCACTTGCAGCTCAACCTGACAAAGACCGAGCTTCTCGTCCCCCCTGGCAATCCGTCTCTACAGCACGACTACACTATCCAGTTTGATTCTTCTTCAATCACCCCTTCAAGGTCGGTCAGTAATCTTTGATGACCAGCTGACCTTCTCAGATCATATTTCAAAGACAACAAAATCATGCAGGTTTGCAATGCACAACATCAGGAAGATCAGGCCTTTCCTAACTGAGCAGCAGGGGTGTAAAGTAACTTGTGATGTGTCGTTCATGAACAATTCGTTCATTTTGAACGAATCTTTAATATGACTCGGGACTACCAAGTTGTCTCGGGAGTGATTCGTTCATTTTGTGTTACCCGCGCATGCGCATTGCGCACCATATGGATTCTGAATCTGTACTGGAATAGAAATGATTAGTTCATCTCTCGAGTCTAAAGTTCGAGTTCGGGCGGAGTCCGAGTCTTCGTTCTTCCTGTTAGTCCCATAGAGCCTATGCTGTCAGTACCAGAAAGAGAAATGATTAGTTCATCTCTCGAGTTCGAGGTTTGGCGGGTCCAAGTCTTCGTTCTTCCTGTCAGTCCATTGAGCCTATGCTGTCAGACCACCGGAAAGAGGAATGATTAGTTCATTTGAGTCTTCGGGTTTGAGTCCTTCGTTCTTTAGTCACGTGAATTGTCACCGTATTGAATAGCCTAATTCACAAACTAATTCACAAACTTTTTACAAACAAGCACGTAGATGATGTATAATATAATAGTAGTTAATTAATGTATAATATATAATAAAACACACCACAGATGCATTATATAGAAAAGAGACGGACAGGGACAATAATAAGGAATAATGGAACTTTTGTTTATAATGTTTATTGAACATATTTTGTATTTTAATGCCTATATAACACAATATACATTCAGACGCAGTCAATCCGAATGTTGCATTGATGCGAGAGTGGTCACGTGAGTAGAGAACGCGAAGGACTCAAACCCGAAGACTCAAATGAACTAATCATTCCCCTTTATGGTACTGATAGCATAGATTTAATGGGACTGATAGAGAACGAAGAGCTCGTACCCTGGCCGAAACCCAGAACTCGAGAGATTAACTAATCATTTCTCATTCCGGTGCTGACAGCATAGACTCTATGGGACTGACAGGAAGAAAACGAAAGACTCCAACTCGGCCGAACTCGAAGAGATGAACTGAATCACTTTCTCATTCGGTGCTGACAGCATAGACTCTATGGGACTGACAGGGAGAGACGAAAGACTCAGACCCGGCCAAACCCGAACTCGGAGGATGAACTGAATCTTTACTCTCTTTCCGGTCCCTGCTATATCGCACATGGCACGGCCCACAGACAGCACAGATCAGGAGTTAGACGCTGAAGGGTCAACAGCTAACGTCTCAGATACATGGAGGAGGAGAACAAACCTGATAAATATGAAGTTGCAAAGGAAAGAACGTCTCGGATCAGGAGGTGAGGTGAACTATAACAGGGTCAGAACTGCAATAGTCTTGAACTTGTAGACCTAGCAACTAATTAATATACAGTTATTTCAGTTGCTTAATTTGGCTTTGGCTGCATTACCCTATAGTTATTTATGTTATTTTTACAAATGTAATCAATATTTTCGTTAGTACTAGATGTTTGGGATATTTAAAATGACATTTTAATTATATAATGATGAAATGACCGAAATGAACGAAATGACTCGATAAAAGATTCGTTCATTTGCTGAACGAGCAACTCAAGATCCGAGTCAGTAAAGACGATCCCGAACTTCCCACCACTGAAGTAACGAATTACAAATACTCACGTTACTGTAATTAAGTAGTTTTTTCATAAATTGTACTTTTTTGAGTAAGTTTAAAACTGTGTAATTTTACTTTTTACTTGAGTACATTTTAAGTGATGTATCGGTACTTTTCTCCGGCTATTTTCCTTCTGTTTGTGCGCCGTCACTCGTTACATGCTTGTTTTTAATTTTATTTTTATCCATCAACGTGATTGGATCGAGTAATCGGTTCTCGTGACTGTCATCAATTCAAATTAAGCATAGAAAACTTTAACTGCCTATTCCTGCTGTTACTCGTGACTGCTGTGGAAGTGCATTCATCACGCATCAATTCAATCCAGATATCAGCGTCTTCCACTAATATGCTAAGGTACATTTCACATTTCTGTTTAATATGATATTTATTTGGCTGGCCTGTCTACTAGGGAACCTGAACATTTGGTCTGAGGCTGGGGGTATTGCGTGACGAGTTCATAATGCGGTGAATTCCCGCTCCCATTTACTTCACAATCACATTATAGAGAGACGCGCGCGTCACATCTGTGCATGTGACGTGGCATGTGGCCATGCCGCGAGTTCAGAATCAGTGCACCAGGTCGTTAACTTAAACTGCATTCTCTTAATAAGAAATTAGCACAGCTCGTTAATAAACAACATTTTTTGATTGATCCATTATACGATCCATCTTCATTTGGCAAGTGCACTTCCGCTTTTTTTTTCTTTTTTTGCTGCACTTTTTTTTCTTTTTTTTGGATGCTGCAGATAAAACAGCTTCGCCGAGACTTCAGAGACAAAAGTGTGTTTGTTTGTTTCTTTTGTAAAAGTTTCCTGGATATAACTTACCTATTTAATGCAAAATTTTCCTTTCAAATTATATTATTATCAGCATTACAATGTGAGTAAATATAGCCGTGTAAAATGTAAGGGATGATGCCAGAACAATGTGCATTTGCGTTTAAATTGTAACAAATTTAATAGCATGGAATAAAAGTGTGTAATAATTGTGTTAGCTCACTATCTTAGCCTTTTTCAGTGTATTAGTTGATCTAATATGATAATATTGGTGATTCTCATTTATCAAAACACTAACATTGGTAACCGTTTTGGAGAAGAAATTGGGTAGTTTTTAATCTCTCTATTTAAACCATCTCTTGGTGTGTGATGCTGAACTATCATATGCGTTTCTAAAGGTTTTTGAATTCTTTGCACAGTTATGAATATTGATCATTTATGTGCAACAATAGCATGCTCAGTCAGACCCAGTGGCTTTTCGCCTAATTCCCCCCCCCCCAAATAATATGATTTAAATGGTGATGAGTGTACTGATTTGATGCATTTTAAAAAGATGGATGAGATATTCTTTAATCTTTCTTACAAAGAACAAAATATAATTTTAATTACAGTATGTGCCTACAAGAACGACTCATTGCACTCACCTGTTCCCCATAATGATTGTCAAGTTCTGTATGTATAAATACCCTGCCTGTTTAGTGTTTGTTACGGAACCTTGTTATTTGTCACACCACTTCTGAGTCCTGTGTTCTTGCCGGTGTTGTTCTGTTTTCCGTGTGTGGATTGCTATATGGATTTTGCCCAAGAAATGAAGATACTGCTATTGGATCTTCTGCTTCCTGTGTGTGGTTTCGTGACATCCATCCACTGTTTGGTTACCCATATTCTTCAAAAAATCTTCTTTTGTGTTCAGCAAAAGAAAGAAATTCAGCCATGTTTGGAACAACTTGAGGGTGAGTAAATGATGACATAATTTCCATTTCTGATGACAGAACTACCCTTTCAGTTAATAAGAAGAGTCTCATCCCAAACACGTCTCATAATGATGGTTGTAGTCGCAGTGTTATTAGCAGTAGCATTTGCCTTAGCAGTGCAGCATGCTTCAGAAACCCTCCACCTTCCCCAGCTCCACCTGTATAGATCTGCTACAGGTAATTCATGTACTCTATATTGTACAGCAGCAGCATGTCTTTCCTGCTCAGCAGTGTGTTGTGTATGTATTGGCATTAGCAAGTCCTGTACTTACTTTGCCGGAGCAGCAATAAAAGCAGCAGCAGCGTAGCAGATTCCAGACCAAACATTCAAAAGGTAATCAGTGAGTGATTGTTCTTTATCTGTTGTTGTTTGATTAACGTTAAAAGCACAGACCAAATGCACAGATCCAACATACTGTTGCACATGCATTTTATTCCTAAACTGTTTGCACGCAGTTAGGACAAAATTGACAAGGATACTTGCCAAGATGGGCATTTTGAAATTATTTAGTTTGAACATGAGAGAGCTTGGTTCTCTGTATCAGTTGTTTGATTGTATTTTTTAACTGAAAAAGTGGTGAAGTCTGGCATGACCCTAGAGGGAAGTCTATTGTTTCACTGGTGAATCGAGTTTTTAATTCGGAGGTCAAAGAAAAAAGAAAGAAGAAACTGAAACATGCATAGATGAATATTTCCCGATAAGATCCATCCTACTTTGCAACACAAAAGTAAGCTATTTTCTTTGAATATGTGAGATTTCCAATTCATTACCTGTTCCTAGGCAGCTAAATAACTAGAATATTGTGGCAGGCAATTACAGCTCAAATAGCTAGACATGGAGACCACCTTAATTAGCTGCTCCACAGACAGACACAGACCTTGAGATAGGTTACACTAATGACTGCAGCTCATTCATTCTAGCACTCCTTCAAAGAGATGCTATAGTCACTAGGAATTCACTAAACATAAGATATCAAATTAAGGGAATCATTAGATGTTATGATTATGGTGTGCTTGTGAGAGATTTTCAGAATTATGTGCCACATATCAGTGAGAAAAGAAATGTCCTGACACATCATGCCAAGGGTGTTTTCTCCGACAACAAGTGAATAAAATGTGAAATAAAAAATGGGATGGGTTGAAGGACAGACTAATGGACTTTCACAGTGTAAACAGAAAAAATGAAATCCGTCAAACAGCAATTTGAACTGATGGTGATAGCTTTGGACTTTTCAGGTAATCATCTAACCAACAGTAAATAGTTATTTTTTTATTGATGCTGCATTTGATTTTAATATCCAAATATTAGTAAGAAGAAGAAGAAGAAAACTTGGTAACACTTTATAATAACTGCTTGCTATTAATCAGGAGTGAAGCATCAGTAAACAGTTAATTAAAAATGTATAAAGCATTACTAAGCAGTTTATAAATACAGCTACAAATGCTTTATTCTTTAAGCATATTTATAATTTATTCTTTAAGCATATTTATAATTCATTCTCCCAATCGAGTCGTTTTTGTAGGCAATTATACTTCCTGATTTTTAAAAGACGATATCTCTGCTTACATTGAACTTTCAGCGCTGCAACTTTGCAGATACTGTTCATGCACCAACAGCAACATCACACACTATTTAAAATGAAAAAAAAGTGAAATCACAGTCAACCCCCCTTTAACTGTTTTGGTTACCAATATCTTCAAAACAACATCTTACCCATATTATTTTGTGTTCAGGACAGGAAAGAAATTCATTCAGGTTTGGAACAACTTGAGGGTGAGTAAATGACGACGATTTTTGGGTGAACTATCCCTTCAATTTTCTTTTTGTGTCGGATAAATGGCAGCAGTTGAATCAACAGTTATTTACCAAGAAAGTTGGCAAAAGGAAAAAAAAGGGGGTTCATCAGATGTGCAATATAACACTAATTCTGAAATTGAATGAAGGATGAAACTGAGAAGTGATGTGGAAAAATAATATACTTTTCTCACAGGCATGGCCATCTAAGCAGGATTAGATGTCTCAAAGGATTACCCGGAAAAATTAAGCGTTAAGCGGTTCTGGCAGGTCACGTTAAGAATCGCATCAGCTGACTCTCAGCTGATACACATCAACCTATAGGAACATGCTGCCCGTTCTCATCCTTTAGCGTCATATGTGACGCTATATGCAAAAACGGCGCTATACAGCGCACATGGCACCCTTTATCGTTAATATAACATGCAAACCCAAGGCATCATAAATCCTTAAGCGTAATATGAGACTACCCTACCCGACCCCGCACCTAAACCTAACCATCACAGCACGTGTTGTATTAACGATAATGGGTGCCATGTGCGTAGTATAGCGCCGTTTTTGCATATAGCGTCACATTTGACGCTAAAGGATGAGAATGCGTTGGAATATGACGCCTATCACAGTGTACATATTTAAGCTCCTTCAGTATTATCAACAGCTATCGCGTTTCTCAGGAGCTTATTTCTCTCGTCCATCGCCAGCTCCTCCTCTCGTCAGTCAGGATTTGGCATTCTGATTACCCCTGAATCAGACTAAAATTCTCTAATTATGTTGTCATTAAAATTAATTAATGAGATCTGCAATGCACTCATGTTGGTTCTGTTCTGTGACCCTGAGGAGGGTTATTGCTGCTTTCCTGCTCTGTTCCATGCTACTGTAGGCTGCATGGATGCTCATGGAGTTATTGCCCAGAGAAGAACCATACCGCCAATTAAGCCCGATCTCATGAAAGTTAGTATCTATGGCACGAATGTCATTTCTCGTGGCATTTATACGCCAAAAACAGTTTTTGCGTGTTTATGGCACGCGAATTTTCGCGTACATATGATACGCACTTTTTGCCGTATAATATGCACGAACTCCCCACCCCCTCCCCCTAAACCTAACCCAGGGTTTTTTAGTGCGTACCATATACACGCAAAAACCATTTTTGGCGTATAAATGCCACGAGAAATGACACTCGTGGTATAGATGAGCATCTTCATGAGACTGTGTTGCTAACTGTAGGCTACTGCCAATCGTATTTGACGAAAGTGGTCAAAACAGAAGGTCTTCTGATAAATAAAAAAGTAGAAAAAAAACCTGACAGGATTAAAAATAAGTACTCATGTGAAACGCAAATTCACATTTCCATTGGAAAAACTAGTCCTGTCCAAAAAAGAGTTATTGTCAGGGAAATGTGAAATTTGCTTGCAAAGGCATCTGTGCACTCCTTATAAGTGAAGAGAAATCAAATATGAGTAACTGTTTGTAGAAACGCACCTGATTCTGCTTATTTTTTATTATACCAGCACCCGTGTTGCATAATTTTGCTTGCTTTTTCTTTCCCCTTTGAATTCCCCTTATGTCCTTTCAGGCGGTGTAACTTGATATAACAGCAATCTATCAGACTATCTAATCTAGAAACCAATAAAACCAACTTTATGTTAATGTATGCCCATAGAACACCCAGTTTCTAAGGTTTGCGCATTTGTTTTTATGTTGTTTTATGTTTTGTATCGCAAATCCTCAGGCTTCCTATTCTTTTGCCTGTTCAGAATGCAGCCGTAAGCAGTGCCATTTATTATGTAAAGAATCCGTGTTTTGACAGCAAGGAGAGAGACTGAGATTCAGACTATGCAAAGAAAACAATAAGATCTTGGGCAATCCTCTAAAGGAAAGACTGACACACTTGCAAGGAATGAAATTAGGTTAAAAACACTTACAAAACACTAACAATGGTGTGCCGCACCATGTTTTGTTGACAATATAAGAGCTGTGTTATTTCCTTTGGTATTTTGTTCTGCTCCTTATCCTCTCTCTCTCTACACACACACACACACACACACACACACACACACACACACACACACACACCTCTGGCAAACCTTAATCAGCCAGCAACCTTCGCAAAGGATATTCAGGGCTGCTGCTTTCTACAGCTCTATTCAACCAAATTATAGGCTGTACAATACCAGGTCAAATCCCACAAGGAAGCAGACACAGAGGAAATAAACAGAAATTGTTTACTTTCATCTGTCTTTGAGCATGGCACTCAATTCAAACTCATTTTCAGCGTATTTGTGTGAATGCTAAAGGCAAACAGATGTGTCACTTCTTGATTAGCGTATTTGTTACTAGACACCTTGAAAGGTGTTATTATTACAATTATGTCTTTTCATAAAGCCCTGTAATCTAAAGTTGTGTATCTGCATCCTGAACTTGAAATTATTTTTGGAAGACATATATTTGTGTAATTTTCAACACAATCTCATGGCAGTTCGTAACTATTGGTTTGGTGAATTTGTGACTAATTCTTTTGAATTTGATCTGCTTATGTCCCAGTGATGCTTATATTTAGGGGACCTACGTTTTTTTTGTTTTTTTTTCATACCCTTTTGTATGATTATTTTTTAAATCATGCACTTCCACATGATACAAATACTAAATCACCACCTTGTAAAATTGTAGTTTTCCTGTGAGATTAAGTAAGGTTATTTTGCAGTTTTAAAGATGCAATATAACATGTATTCGTGTTTTTTTTCTTTTTTTTAAAAGTCTTATTTTTCATAAACTTCACCTTTATTGTCAGCTGCGCTCTCCTCTGTCCCCTGACGAGCGGTTCACTTCCTGATTCTATGAAAACACTCCCTCAGAAACGCGTCAGGAGCTCAGATTGGTTAGTTTGGGCCGGTGTGTTGTGATTGGCTAAACTGTCGCTCACGTTGTCCGGAAGGTTACAACGCCCATTACCTTTAAGGGCGAAACAGATATGTCATGAGCTCCGGTCCAGATGTAAATATGTGTCGAACTGCAGTATCAGTTTGGGGCAGGATCAGACCGAGCAAGCTGCGATAGAGAGAGTCAAACAGAACGTCACCACACACGGCTCTTACTAAACGTTTCTGAATGATAATTTGCTACATTTTTTAACTTTATACATGTTTGTTTTACACAATAGCATCTGACTGGCAACAATAGCAACTGACTGGCTACTAATGTTATACTCAAACAGCGTTGGCATGTGTACGTTCTTGATCAAATCGAAAATAACATCATGAAAATAACATCGTCATAAAACATGAAAAATACATTTACAACATTAGTACTTATACAAAATTCATGTTTGTATGCGTTCGTAGACACAAAATACCATAACTACTAGCCTATAGTGGCAATAAAGCCAGCGCTGGCATTTGAAAAAATAAAACACAAGGCTTCGTCTGGAATTATACATGCAAATACATTTAAAATGATGAAGTCTTAGCCTACTTACAGGTTGTGGCCCAACAACTGCTGCCTCTGGTTTTAAAGTTGGAACTGCTCCATGTTTTAGTAACAGTTTCTTGTTGAATCCGATGTTGAACTCGTGAAGATTCTGGAAGCTGTCTTCCGTAAAACAACTTTGCGAGATACTGTTCATGCACCAATAGCAACATTACACACTATTTAAATGAATACTGCCATAGCCATGACGTACAGTAACCATGGCGACAGACGTGGATAACTGCATAGTGTGTAACATTTAGTGGCACGTAGTTCTTGATTCTTTCAAACATAGACCATGGCAAGCAGACCTTGGGACAAATAAGGAGAACTGAGGATCAATATCAGCATGGCATTTTTGAGATGCCGAGAGCTCCACATCCGCAACTAACTTGGACTTGACAGAGCTTCACGAGTGATGACTTGACAGCCTTATTAGACAGGTGAGCAAATGTACATAAAACAAATCAATGTTATATAACGTTAGCTCAACATGATGAAATGTTAGAATATAGTCAGTATGTTATTCTAATGTTGATCTAGCTTACTGCTAGTTTCGTATAGCAAACTAACTAACACGTAGCATAACATTATAACTTTCAACACACATTTAAATGCTGTTTAGCGCTGCGTTACCTTACAAGTTTAGTAGTTACCTTACAAGCAGGTAGTTTACATCTGCGGACTCATTCAGCTCATCACTGCGTCATCAACCTACGCCTTTGTTATTGTTGGAAACAGCAACCTCTTGCGGGCAAAAAATTGTACATATTGTGGCTTTAATGCTAAATAAATATTTTTAGCTATACACTTTATGGTAATGCTTTTAACATTGTAGAGCCTCTTCTTAATGAATTTTTTCCCCATTTAAACTTACAATGATTTTTTTATATATAAAATCCAGTGGAAATACTATAGAGTACTGATTAAAACACTTGAAAGAACTTGTAAAATATTTTGAAGCAGTTTCTATTGAAAGCATGTCTGAGAGCCTGTTATGCATATTTAGGACGCTAATTCAGTGATTATGTAAATGTGAGATCTCATTATTTGTACCACTCCTTTGGTTCGTAATAGTCTATCTTGCAGTTCTTCATGATTAAAAAGAGCCATCACCTAGCTAGCTCTCTTTGATGTCTTTTATTTAGTTGTTGATTGAAAGTATCAATTATCTCAAAATGACCGAGGTAGATGGACAGAGTCTTCCCTCATTGTCTGTGTGCCTCAATGCTATCATGTAAATTTTAAAATCTTTTAAAATTATTCTCCATGTTGTGACTGCAACTCCTGTCTTCTTTTTATGTATATATATATATATATATATATATATATATATATATATATATATATATATATATATATATATATATGTATATAATATTATGCATGTTGCAGAAAGATGCGCTGGAATCACTTTTATAACCACCAGGACACCAAAAAGCATTACACACTTGAACAAAATGTTAACACATGAGAAAGAACTGAGGAAACTAAGGGCTCAAAGGGTTAGTTCAGCCACAATTGAAAATTATAAAAAATGTTACTCACCCTCAAGCCATACTAGTTGAAGATTACTTTCTTCTTTCAGATAAACACAATCTGAGTTATATATAAAAAATATCCTGGCTTTTCCAAACTGAATGGAAGGCCTACCATTTTCTAAGACCAAAAAATGCAACCATCAATTATAAACTTAATCTATACAGATCCTGGGGTTAATAAATGCCTTCTGAAGAGAATGAATGCATTTCAGTGATAAAAATATCCACATTTATATCTTTGTAAACCACTTAAAATCACTGGCTTCGGCTGTACACAAGTCTGTGGGAGAGTCAATCTAACCCGATGCATTAAGTATTGACGAATGCAGAAGTGCAGAGGATTTAGCGAACCCCCCCCCCCCAAAAAAAAAAAAAAAAAACACGAATTAGAAGTCTAAACCAAGAACTTTTAAAGAGAAATGTCAGAGGAGCTTGAGTTTGTTGCCCAGCCCTATATGTTTGAACCGTGAGAGGATTCTACTCTCACTAAAGGCAACTCCACCCATTTGCATTAAGCTTTCCATTGTTAGAAACCCAGTTATACTATTGAATGGTCATGCAACACTTTATCATTTCCCCTGGAACGAGAGAAATCTGCTATTTACCTTTTCACTTCCTCCAACAATTACGCAGAAATCGTCATTTCGTCATTGTTGGCGGAAGTGTATGAGGGCAGATTTCAGTAAAAGCTACAAGCCCGAGTCCCACCCTTTCAAACCCGCCAATGGGGGTTGGACCCATGGCTAACAGACCTATCACGGATCAGTGCCAATGCGTTTGATTTCACTGGCAGAAGCGCTCTAAAATGTGACGAAACTCTGAATACTGACAATGCGTCAGGAGGATTGGATTACATTACACTTTTTTGGAGCTGAGCTAGCAGGCTCTTGTTCGTGGAGAAAGCTGAGTAGTAGGGTTACGGAACAAGAAAGAGCAGGGGAGGAGCCCGAATGAGCCGAAAAGGTGTATGGATGAGGCACAGCCAAAGGCCCAGAAGTCAATGGTGTCCAAGTACCAAGGTAAACCTGGAGACCGGAATCCTTAATACGGGTCTTAGCAACAAAGCCGAGGAGCCGAGGGACTGAAAGGAGCCAGCGGAGTGAGAGAGGAGGCTGGGTGGGACCATCAGCGATGAAGGAGACTTGAAACTGGGCAGGACCAGACAGGTGATGGGAGACTTTTGGGGTTAATCCTCTCCAATTTCACAACCAATTAAATCATAAACAGGCACAGCTGACCCTCAGCGACAGGAGTAAGGGCGGGACTCCACTTGTACTCCATGAGAGACACTGGGACGGACAGTGTTGTCGGCACTTGTACCTGGTCAGGTTCCATGTTAAGCACTGGCTCTGGGACGAAGAGGGCATTCGGTGGTTGCTTTAGCTCAGGCTTTTTGGCAGGTGTGGGCTCTAGGTCTGTGGTGCACTCAGGCAGAATGTCTGTGAAGGGCACGGTCAGATGGCTGGCTGGACTCGAGAGTGGGACTGGCTCATTTCGAGGCAGATGGTGAATGAGGAGTTTACCAGGTGTGCCTTGGACTGGTTGTTGAACCGGTGTGGACAAATTTGCAGATCGAGTAGTGGGTGAGGCACGCTCGAGGGAACTATCTACCAGCTCCAGCAAAAGGAGATGCACAACAGATAAATCCATATCATGATATCAACATGTTAATGTTATCTTGATCCTGTATTATTTTATGGGGAGCTGTAGTTGGCTTTATGCACAGCTTCACTACTTCCTGAACTTAAGCCAGCTCCTTGTTTCCTGTCTGCAATTATTGGACAAATTGATTAATCCAGGTGTGCCTGACCTCAGTAGTCACGGCAACAATAATCAGACACACCTGAATTAATCAATTTTGGCCAATAATGACAGACAGGAAACAAAGAGCTGGCATAAGTTCAGGAAGTAGTGCAGCTGTGCATAAAGCCAGTTAATCCAAGATAGAGATGTGTGACGCAGAGAGACGAATCACTAAACCCTAGGGAACCATAAAGCATTACACACTTGAAACTAAAATGGGACAAAGAACTGAGAACAACTAAGGGCATGAATACACAAGGGCTGATCCTGTAACTCATGTGTGTGTAACTCAATTAGAAGGCATGGAAACAAACAAGGAGCGAGAACTCAGGCTAGAGGTCTTCACAGTGCACCCGAGACCCGTCGAACCCGGGACCTAACCCGGGACCCGTATTTTAAATGATCAGCTGGGTCCGGGTCGGGTCTGAATCTATTACTTCGGGTCCCGGGTCTGTTTAACATTGTGTGTAATACCCACGCGATCGGAGTGCAAAGTGCAATCTCAAGCACGTGTCATGTTTCTATGGCAACCAGAGCAGAGCTTCTGCCAGAGCGTGCTTTACATTTTCTCATATTTTTATAATAGTATAAATGAGCCGTCTTGTTTAATCTTAAAGTTTTGGTGGTCAGATTTAGACTCAATGAAGAGCAGAGAGCACAGATATGATCAAGCTGAACAAGCGACAAGCGATCGTTATTATAGTTCAAAAGGGCAAACAGTTAACTTAAAGTTATTATCGAGTTTGTGTCTTTCTGCCGGGTTCGGGTCCAGTTTTCAAATGATAGACGGGTCCAGGCTCGGGTCCGGGCAGTACATTTATGACATTTCTCGGGTCTGCACGGGTCCGGGTCCAACTTTTGAAATGAACGACGGGTCCGGGTCGGTTCGGTGTAGCACATTACGGGTCTCTTTTGGTTCGGGCATGAATTTTTGGACCCGTGAAGACCTCTAACTCAGGAAAACAGGAACAGGGAAAACCAAACCTAAACACAAAGAAACAATAAGTTTTTTTATATTAGTTTTTTTTTATTTATGTTTATTGACAGATCAAGCCACATTATTATACAATTTAGCTGTCTGTCTTTAACTTTTATAGCTTTCTCTGCATATTCAACTGAGAAAGTATTTTACATAAATTACACACCTCCCATTTCCATCACTTTCACCACTTTACAGATATCCTAGGTAACAATGCCAGACAAACTGATTGCTGCTATAAACTTTTTAATCATGTAACAACCAGACCTTCAAGAGGCTCATGCAGCTAGTTCAGAGGTTGAGGCAGTTGGAAAGTTGATTAATGGTTTAGTGTTTAAATAAAGGTCAGAACAGGCTGAATGAACAGAATAAGAGTCCAGGAACAGTTAAGGACGATAAAGGATGCATGAAGGAGGATGAGAGTAGGAGAGTAGGGACAGAGGAGGAGTGAGTAAATGGAGAAACACTACAGCTGCAGGCACATTTCTGCACAGACCCTTGTCATATAATTAGATCTTGTCTGTCTCAAACCAAGACCAGAGCAG
Source organism: Hybognathus amarus (assembly GCA_030378365.1). Lineage (NCBI taxonomy): Eukaryota > Metazoa > Chordata > Actinopteri > Cypriniformes > Leuciscidae > Hybognathus > Hybognathus amarus. The sequence continues at coordinate 220,156 of JAQIUQ010002042.1, forward strand.
AAAGGCACAATTTGATGGTATTTCTTCAATAATCTGGGCTCAGGGAGCATGTGGGTGTGTTTGTGTGCATGGGTCAGATTTAGCCGGCATTTTGTCAACCAAATATCCCTGAAAACAACAACAAAATGGCAGTTTTAAATAGTGATATAGGAAATAATGAGGTGTGTATTTGTTACTGTACTTCAGAGGGCATGGGAAGTATTAGCTCCATTTACTTGTACTGTAGTTTGATAATGTTTTATGTCTTATTTCAGTGCCTGTGTGTCGCATTGGACTATTGTTTTCACCCTCATGCATCTAAACTGTTTTAAGCACTGATTTCAGACATGCTATACTGTTGGCACTTCCGTGTAGATCTCTCGGGTTGTTCACTTTCAATTGTAACATTATTATAATTATTACTAATGGTATTAATATTATTATTACAATTATTATTCTTATTATTATTATGTGGTCCCAAAGAGGATAAAATATTTCTTGGTTACCTCTTTTTCCAGCAGCCATTTAGTATTTAGTGTGACATTTTAAATTGGCTAGTTGATTTTACACTTCATTGACATAACAAAATCCATTAATCAATGGATTCATTAGTGACTAATCAATTCCAGACAATGAATTTTAGTTCAGATAGACAACAGCAGTCATTTTCTGAGCTTAAAACATCCTTCATTGCAATGCAGAAAGATGCATGGTGACATTCAAGAGGTTGTGTAATGAACAGCGGTGTGTGGGCAGGTTCATTGTGTAGGGGTTATTGGAATAAACTATAGGCCTACTTGAAAGGTCAGTAGTTTATGTCACTGCAGTAAAACCTTTGGACATTTCTGCCACATTCGCTTTTCAAGCCCAAGTCACATTAAGTTCAGAGGTCAACAAAATTATCACAATAAGTAATTAGAGATGGATAATGTGTATTATGTGTAGGATAATGTGTAGGAATGCAATGAATTTCTGTAAAAGTCACTGTAAGATACATGAAATTGAGTCAAATTGAACATTGCACTTTATTTTACAGTATGTGGTCTTACGTATACTTACAGTGTACTCATTTAAGAAAGTAATACCTCTTATAAGGCATCCGTGAAAAACAAAAACAAACTAATGTAAGTTAACTGAATGGTTTAAGGTTAAGTTGAGCTGTAGGTTCAGGGTTAGTAGGCTACCTAAATATTACCCTGTTATTGCAATTACTATAATAGGTACATACTGTAGTACAGTCTACACATTGGGAAAAGTTTTTCAAATCAAGACAATTAACTCATTGTGGAGTTAAAGGGGGGTTGACTGCTTTTTTCTTTGCATGATTGTATTTATGGAGTGCAATATAACATGTATTCGTGGTTTTTCTTTTTTTTTAAAGTCTTATTTTTCGTGAACCTCACCTTTATTGTCAGCCTCGCTCTCCTCTGTCCCCTGAACGAGCGGTTCACTTCCTGATTCTATGAAAACACTCCCTCAGAAACACGTAGTGAGCTCAGATTGGTTAGTTTGGCCCGGTGTGTTGTGATTGGCTAAACTGTCGCTCACGATGTCTGGAAGATTAACGCCTATTACCTTTACGGGCGAACGGGCATGTCATAAGCTCCGGTCCAGATGTAAATATGTGTCGAACTGCAGTATCAGTTTGAGGCAGAATCAGACGGAGAAAGCCGCGATGAAGAGAGTCAAACAGAACGTCACCACACACGGCTCTTACTAAACGTTTCTGAATGATAATTTGCTACATTTTTTTTAACTTTATACACTTTTGTTTTACACAATAGCATCTGACTGGCAACAATAGCAACTGACTGGCTACTAATGTTATACTCAAACAGCGTTGGCATGTTTACGTTCTTGAGCAAATCGAAAATAACGTCATAAAGCATATATACATGAAAAATACATTTACAACATTAGTACTTATACAAAATTCAGGTCCATAATGTTTGTACGCGTTTGTCGTAGACACAAAATAGCATAGTCTAACTAGTAGTGGCTAAAGCCAGTGCTGGCATTTGAAAAAATAAATAAAACACAAGGCTACGTCTTGAATTATACATGCAAATACATTTAAAATGATTAAGTCTTAGCCTACTTACAGATTGTGGCCCAACAACTGCTGCCTCTTGTTTTAAAGTCGGAACTGCTTCATGTTTTAGTAACAGTTTCTTGTTGAATCCGGTGTTGAACTCGCTAGATTACGATCGTCATTTTCAGGAATATAATCAAACATAAATTGTATCCATTGTTGAGGAAGAATAGCGTCCATGGGAAGCCCGAATACAAAAAAAATTTAAAAATAAATAAAAAATCTGAAAATGACCTGAAAAGTTATGTTTTCACCCTCCAATCCCTTGATTGGACCCACTTTTGATCCATTAATCAAATATCCTGAATTGTCCTGAATATCCAGTATCTCTTATGTACTGTAATATAATGGAAGTAAAATCAGTGGTGAAAGCATTGCTCATGGTCAAGTCCAATTACCTTAGATTACAGCATTTAAAATCTCTCTACATCAATGCATTTATTTGTGCTTATTCTGTTAGTGAGTGATGCTGAGATATATTGATTTAAACATTACAGGTTTTGCCTTTTTTCAACAACCAATGGTTCTTCTTCATCCAAGTCAAGACTTAGATCAATGCTTTTAGTTTTGTGAAAATACCACTTCAGAGTTTTCCATGAGAACCTTTTTTTTTCTAAGTGCCTGGAACTTTATACATGTAAGAGGACAAATGTTTCTTCTATATGGCAAGTAAAGGAGATCAATGACCAATAATCTTTCTCATTGACAGTCAAGAGAGCATTCATAGCCATGCATTTTCAGAACGGGGAAAACAGTCGGTTTTATCTGTGATGTTGTTCGCTATGATGTTGAGCACTCCTTTCAGCTTTCAAAAGTATAAGACCTTTGAATAATTTCTCCTTCTGTCAGTGTTCAGTGAATGAAACTGATGACTTCTGACACATTTCTGCAAAATTATTCAAAGAGCAGTTTTACACATTCTCAAAGCGAACACGCTCTGCCCTCTGATTGTCTCATTGCCAGAAGAATTACACAGCAGATGCAAATTATAGTTATTCATTGCAAAAAAGCAGGTCTGTTTGTAATGCTCAACATTGTCTCTCAATCTCTGTCTCTGAAACCATAGTTGTACTTATAAAGGACAAAGAAGTGACATTCATGCCCCACAACCAATTTTTCAAACAGCAATGAAGGAGTTCAAGGAGACACATAAAGAAAAATACTTGAACTGACCTTTTCAACATGACAACTTGACAGCTCAACAGTAATACATAAGATCAACTATGTGAACTTGCGGCAGAACACATTATAATTTATATTATTTTGTATTTGAGTATTTTATTTAGTTATTTTTATTTGTGTATTCATTCTGGAACCATAAACAATTTCATATATAATATATATTATTAGCAGTATATTATTAGCATTTATTTGATCAGAACAGTAAGAACAGTATTACGAAATATTATTACATTTTAAAATAAATGTGTCTAAGAGAATATATATATTAAGTAATTTATTCAATGACAAAGCTGAATTTTCAGTTCGAAGCTGAAGATCACTCAAATCTTCAGTTGACATACGCACTACAATTCGGCGCCTGTAAGTTTTTTTTTTTAAGAAATAAATACTTTTATTTTACAAGGGCACATTAAATCAAAAGTGACAACAAAGATTTTTACATTGTTTCAAATAAGTGTGGTTATTTTAAACTTTCAATTCATCATATAATTCTATAAAAAATAATAATAATAAGCAGTATCCTGTTTTCAACATCGATAATCGTCATGCTTATTATTTATAAAAAATATTTATATATAATTTAAATTATATATAATAAATCTATTTACAGTATATAAATGAAAATATTTCTTAAATATATACAAGCATGTGTGTGTATTTATATATATCAAATAATTATACACAGTGCACAGATTATACACAGATATATTATGTAAACAAACTTTTATTTTGGATATAATTAATCGTGATTAATCGTTTGACAGCCCTATTATATATATATATATATATATATATATATATATATATATATATATATATATATATATATATATATATATATTCACCAGGCCACTTTATTAAGTACACCTGTCCAACTGCTCGTTAACACTTAATTTCTAAGTAGCCAATCACATGGCAGCAACTCAGTGCATGTAGGCATGTAGACATGGTCAAGACAATCTCCTGCAGTTCAAACCGAGCATCAGTATGGGGAAGAAAGGTGATTTGAGTGACTTTGAACGTGGCATGATTGTTGGTGCCAGAAGGGCTGGTCTGAGTATTTTAGAAACTGCTAATCTACTGGGATTTTCACGCACAACCATCTCTAGGGTTTACAGAGAATGGTCCGAAAAAGAAAAACATCCAGTGAGCGGCAGTTCTGTGGCGGAAATGCCTTGTTGATGCCAGAGGTCAGAGGAGAATGGCCAGACTGGTTCGAGCTGATAGAAGGGCAACAGTGACTCAAATAACCACCCGTTACAACCAAGGTGGGCAGAAGAGCATCTCTGAACGCACAGTACGTCGAACTTTGAGGCAGATGGGCTACAGCAGCAGAAGACCACACCGGGTGCCACTCCTTTCAGCTAAGAACAGGAAACTGAGGCTACAATTTGCACAAGCTCATCGAAATTGGACAATAGAAGATTGGAAAAACGTTGCCTGGTCTGATGAGTCTCGATTTCTGCTGCGACATTCGGATGGTAGGGTCAGAATTTGGCGTCTACAACATGAAAGCATGGATCCATCCTGCCTTGTATCAACGGTTCAGGCTGGTGGTGGTGGTGTCATGGTGTGGGGAATATTTTCTTGGCACTCTTTGGGCCCCTTGATACCAATTGAGCATCGTTGCAACGCCACAGCCTACCTGAGTATTGTTGCTGACCATGTCCATCCATTTATGACCACAATGTACCCAACTTCTGATGGCTACTTTCAGCAGGATAATGCGCCATGTCATAAAGCTGGAATCATCTCAGACTGGTTTCTTGAACATGACAATGAGTTCGCTGTACTCAAATGGCCTCCACAGTCACCAGATCTCAATCCAATAGAGCATCTTTGGGATGTGGTGGAACGGGAGATTCGCATCATGGATGTGCAGCCGACAAATCTGCGGCAACTGTGTGATGCCATCATGTCAATATGGACCAAACTCCCTGAGGAATGCTTCCAGCACCTTGTTGAATCTATGCCATGAAGAATTGAGGCAGTTCTGAAGGCAAAAGGGGTCCAACCCGTTACTAGCATGGGGTACCTAATAAAGTGGCCGGTGAGTGTATATATATAATTATTAGGGCCGGGGACTCGATTAAAAAAAATGAATCTAATTAATTAGAGGCTTTGTAATTAATTAATCTAAATTAATTGCATTTTAATCGCATAAATATTTGGACAAAGAACAGTGAGAAGATTTTTTTTTTCAAATCTTCAACAGGGCAAGCTGGCGTTTGACAGACAATTCAAACTACTGCGGTGGAGCACTGCGCTTCAGCCAATAACAGACAGATCTGAAGCCCTTCAGCCAATGACAGACAGGTCTGACTCGGGTGCAAAACCAATCAAAATCTCTGGTTGGGGTGGGGCGTTCAAACCGCGCTTGACGTTCAATCACTGACGCTCTGTGTTTTGAATCAGTAGCGCTAACGTTTCAGTGAATGTAAGTGAGTATTCTGCTCATATTTAATTATGGCAACTACTGAAATGGGTCATACCATTGATAATACCAGAGCACTGAGCAGTTGCAGTAAATAAAAAAGCCGGCTCATAACATGGACGTGGTTTGCATGGACGGAGCAAGAACAATGTAAGTGTCTAAAATACATGCACACAGTTCAAATTAATTGTAAAGCTCTGCCCTGTTTAACAATACAGTTAAACTAAATATACGAAGCAAACTTTGTACAAAGCTGAAAAAAGTGAAATAAGATCGCATGATTTAGCTGTCAGTCAGATGCATATAAAAGTGTAGTTTGTCCCTATAGCAACAGTGAGCTCCCAGCACATTTTCGGTAGGCTACAACTGAAAAAGATAATTAGTAAAAAATTTTACTGGAAATTTTTTATTCATACTGTTTTATTGTTTTCATACCTTTTTCATCGGACCTCTCCATTAACTTTCTTTGCTTTCAATTATGAATGATTCAAATCCAAACATTCAAATGATCTTACCTGGACTTACTTTTCAAAATTAGTAATAAAAAATTGTTCTTGACAACAGAGAAAGCTAGTAGTCTATATGTGGAGCACTTTTATCATTGATGGATGCACTTTTTTGGGCTTCAAATTTTCTCCAGTCATTCACTGCCATTATAAAGTTTGGAAGAACCAGGCCATTTTTTAATATAGCCTAACTCTGATTGTATTCGACTGAAAAGAAGAAAAGTCATATCTTCTAAAATGACTTGAGGGAGTGTAAATCGTGGGCTCATTTTCATTTTTGGGTGAACTATCCCTTTCCAGACATACATCATTCTTTTGAAAATACCTGATAGTTTGATGAACACAGATATATTATAGCTATAATGTGTTTGTCTTCATGTTTCATCAGTCAAAACATCACTATTTGCACGTTATTATATCCATATAAGGCATTTCCTGAAATGTGTAAGTTTAATACTTCTATGCATCAGTACTGGGCCTTCAGTATGAATGAAATAGATGACATGAGAGTTTTTAGCGCTCCATTTCGCTATCATCTCCCCATTTTGGGTAAAAATAGAAAAATACTAAAGTACTTTGTAACGTAGTTACTTGAGTAGTTTTTAAGCAAACTACTTATTTACTCTTACTTGAGTCATATTATATTTCAGTACTTCTACTTGTACTCAAGTAAATTATTACTTAAGTAGCAATACTTTTACTTAAGTACAATTTGTCAGTACTCTTTCCACCACTGCTAGCCACACAGCACTTTTACTAGCCACATTTTTAAAACGGGGCAACGTGCTAAAATGTAATATATTTTATCATTAGCTCTGGTTGTATAAGCTCATTTTTTGAAAACATGTTGTCTATTAAGATAAACTAGAGATTCTTATTGTATATAATAAAAGTGCTGCATCTTATTTATTTTTTTTTTTACAGCAGTATGTTCTGGATTATCCTGCTATTAAAAAGATCGCTATATCATCACATTAAGTTGATAACTAAGGGCAGACTAAAACAGCCCTCAGTCCGACGGCCAGCCCTCAAGTTTAATTCTCAACGTGTCTAATGTCGTGCAATTCGTTCGTTATGTCAGATGTCTTTTGACAAGACTACAATTTTTTAACAGGCCAAAGTGGCTAGTGGGAGTGACTGTGTTAACGTTACCCACCACGCGTGAAATCCATCCGCATTTGGCGGATGTTAATGTCAAACCCTGCATCCGTTCGTTTTTATAACATAATTTTCCATCCACGGGACCAACCAAAGCGGTCTTGTCAGCTTCTTCGTTCGTGTTCACTGTGGTTTGTTGTTTATTTGTCTGACTGTAAAAAAAGTCATGAACGCTAGTTGGTGCTCCAGTATAATCAGTCCGCTGAAACTAATCCAGTGAGAAATGTTCCATGGTGGAAAAAGTGCGATTAAAATGCGTTAATTTTTTGTGTAATCAATTAATGCGTTAAAGTTTGTAATTAATTAATCTTAATTAACGCGGTTAAAGTCCTGGCCCTAATAATTATATGATAACTGAAACAATGTAAAAATCTTTGTTATCACTTTTGATTAATTTAATGTGCCCTTGCAAAATAGAAGTATTTATTTCTTAAAAAAAGTAGCCTACAGGCCCTGAATAGTAGTGCATATCATCGTCCATGACTCGTACCACACCTCTACTGCCATTCTGTATTGGTAGCGTTCTGAGATTGAGATGCACTATCAGAGCCTTAGTCTATAAGTGTGTGTTTTTTGCACATTTGTGTTGCAGATTGGCATTCTGACCTTCACAGCTGTCAGTCAAGCTCTGCGTCTGTGTAATTGCCTGTCTGTACAGTCACTCTCCCTCTCACTGCTCTCCAATAGGTCAGACAGATGGACAGGCACTGACCTGCCCACAGGAGTGACGTGCGGGAGAGTGTGCGTGTGTGGGTTTGTGATTCTAGCTGGTATCTGTATCTTTGTGAGTTATAAGCACATGCACACACCCACTGCTCACCCACAGCCTGGATTTAGTCCATCAGAAGCGAGAGGACTCCTTTGTGTCATCCTTTCTCTCTTTTACATGTGTCCATCTGCTGATTTTCAAGCCAAATGGTCCATTCTTCTAATCACACTGCTTGTATGACTCTTTCCATACATGATGCAACATTCTTTTAGTCCTTCTCAGCTCTCAACTTTTTCCTGGACTAAATGGATCTACCTGAAAAAAAGGCTATCCATTAGCATTCCCAGTCATCTCAGTGGTAATGATGTATTAGCATCATTACAGTGGAAAAATGGAGCTTGTTGTCACACTGAGTGAATATGCTCAGGATGCGTTTATATTTGAAAGTACGTTCCTTTATAGACAAGTCATGTGGTATGAACAAATCTGTCACATTCCCTCTATTTATGCTCAGGGGAAAGAAAGTCAGATATGATGTAACATAGTGGGTTATGTTGTCACAATAAGAATCTGCTGAGTTTATTTTGAGAGGAATACCTTTAAATTGTATCAGAAGTTTTACAAAGCCATATTTCACAAAATATATGTATTGCAGGGTATATTTCATGGCTTTTCGTAAACTGTAAAACAATTTCGAAAGCAAACGTTAAAAATAAAAATGGTATAAAACTAAACAAATTTTACTATGTAAAATGTGTCTAATTTATGATGTTTTGACTTTGACTTGACTAAAGAGACCAGTCTTGGGATATTTGGTCAAAAGGCACACTTTTACAATAATACATAAAAATAGTTTATCATTATTTTATTATTATTATTAGTTTGATTGAAGCTACTGACAAAATACGTATCTGTGTTTGGCAATAACATTCATAACAGACACATGATCTCTCAATTCAACTTATTATAGAATAAGAGATGGAGTTTATTGCTTTCAGTCACTCATTTGTGTACTCATTCATAATAAATTACTCCTGATTGGATAATTGTGTAAATCAGTGTGAATCTGTGGTACAAGAAGGACACATGATTTGTGAGTATTATAACTGTAAACTATGAGGTGTTTGTGTGTGTTTATACACGATCAGTGCTAATTGAGGCTCAGGGCTGCATACTGAAAATTGGTGGTGAGATGGGACTTGTTATTTTAGAGTCGGTCCTGCTTTGTTTACGAATAGCCTACCCGCTGGCAGACTCTTTGCTTTGTTTGTCTTGCTTGTCATTAGTTTAAAGGAAAGAGTCTGTGTATGTGTGTTTCTGGATGTATTGCCGTGTTTTGCGTAGGAGTGTTTTGTAATTAGCTGAAATGGAAGAGAGAAACATTTGCTTGCGTCTGCTTAACCCGTCTGACCGATGTGATAGAGGAAATACTGCATTTGAAAATAACCTGACTCATGCATCACTGAATTATTAATACAATCCAAATCACTGTCCACAAAATACACTGACCATGGCAGAGATATTTACCTGACCATTAAATGGATATCAAATGTTTTTAATTTGATGTATACTCTAACTGCACGTACTGTGAAGGGCTAATACTGTGGAAAAGGGCTTACATTACATGCAGTTTACATATTTATGTCAGTCAGTAGCAACGAATTCGCACTGAATCGTTCAGTCAAATAAATCGTTCAGGAACAAAAAATGAATGGCATCTGAAATCGAAATCACCCACTACTCACTGATATAGTGGACTATATAGTGAGCTCGCCATTTTGTAGTGCTGTCCAAATGTATAGTGATGATTATTATACCCTATATAGTCCACTCAATGTATCCCAGAATGCATTTTGAAAAGTAGTGTACAATCGATGGTCACTAACCCTAAGCCCTACATACCATCATGCATTGCGCTGATCATAAAAATAATTTATAATCATGTGTGGAGTAGCGCATTATAACAGAAATGGCCAGAAATGACTTTTAGTTTTTACATTTTGGAGAAGTAAGCTCAATATAATGTTATGTATTTATTTAAAAAAAAAAAACAAACAGCTGACAGATGATGTAATGAATGGCCAAAAGAGGCGATCTGATGGTGTCCGAAAGTGGTGTTTCTATTATGCTGGTGAGCTCACTATGTAGTGCACTACTCCCTACCCCCTACATTGAGAGTAGGGAGTAGTGGTTTGAGTGGAGAATTTCGACACAGCCTCTCTCAGGTACTTAACTTCTCACTTAGTTCTTCTTCTGAATATGTCTATAAATGTAATCTAAATGTTCTACATTCATCATGTGGCAGTGGGTGGGCCGTCAGGGCCAGCAAGGCCTTCTCTGCTGGCCTAAACACTGATCACTGACTTGCACTTTAATATATTTTTTTCCATGAATGAGCATTAAATTATTCCAAATAGTTTGTTCTCTTAATTTCATAGCTTTTCTCTTGGTTGCGCTGCTTCCAGTAGTATGTTTTTATGTTAGAGCTTGTATCCAATCATATTTCAGCCATCATGCGTTGCCGGGTAAATAAATCTGCCTGGAGGCCTTCAGAATCGAACAGTGCGGGCGCCTGTAGTATAAAATGAATGGCAATGAAACCGTTTCTTTAACCAATCAGATAATCCGTCAGATTTAATCAGCCAATCAGATTTCGCTTTGACTGCAGCAGGGCCATCTAGCTGGCATATACACTCACCGGCCACTTAATTAGGTACACCTGTCCAACTGCTTGTTAACACTTAATTTCTAAGCAGCCAATCACATGGCGGCAACTCAGTGCATTTAGGCATGTAGACATGGTCAAGACAATCTCCTGCAGTTCAAACCGAGCATCAGTATGGGGAAGAAAGGTGATTTGAGTGACTTTGAACGTGGCATGATTGTTGGTGCCAGAAGGGCTGGTCTGAGTATTTCAGAAACTGCTAATCTACTGGGATTTTCACGCACAACCATCTCTAGGGTTTACAGAGAATGGTCCGAAAAAGAAAAACATCCAGTGAGCGGCAGTTCTGTGGGCGGAAATGCCTTGTTGATGCCAGAGGTCAGAGGAGAATGGCCAGACTGGTTCGAGCTGATAGAAGGGCAACAGTGACTCAAATAACCACCCGTTACAACCAAGGTGGGCAGAAGAGCATCTCTGAACGCACAGTACGTCGAACTTTGAGGCAGATGGGCTACAGCAGCAGAAGACCACACCCGGTGCCACTCCTTTCAGCTAAGAACAGGAAACTGAGGCTACAATTTGCACAAGCTCATCGAAATTGGACAATAGAAGATTGGAAAACGTTGCCTGGTCTGATGAGTCTCGATTTCTGCTGCAACATTCGGATGGTAGGGTCAGAATTTGGCGTCTACAACATGAAAGCATGGATCCATCCTGCCTTGTATCAACGGTTCCAACACAGTCTCATCCCAATTCGTCATATAACTGACGTTTTGGGACGTCTTTTGACCATTCGGTCAGATATACGACTATTCAGGGCCCCTTAAACGTCGGTAGATGACGATCCCGGGTCGATCATACAACTGACGCTCTACCTTTAACGTCAGTTAGGTGACGAGTTGGGTTTAGGGTTAGGTTTAGGTCTGGGGTAGAGTTAGGATCCCATAACGTCATCTACCGCGTTTGAGGGGCCCTAAATAGTCGTATGTTGACGGGATGAGTCAAAAGACGTCCCAAAAACGTCAGTTATATGAACGAATTGGGATGAGACTGACTGACGGTTCAGGCTGGTGGTGGTGGTGTCATGGTGTGGGGAATATTTTCTTGGCACTCTTTGGGCCCCTTGGTACCAATTGAGCATCGTTGCAACGCCACAGCCTACCTGAGTATTGTTGCTGACCATGTCCATCCCTTTATGACCACAATGTACCCAACTTCTGATGGCTACTTTCAGCAGGATAATGCACCATGTCATAAAGCTGGAATCATCTCAGACTGGTTTCTTGAACATGACAATGAGTTCGCTGTACTCAAATGGCCTCCACAGTCACCAGATCTCAATCCAATAGAGCATCTTTGGGATGTGGTGGAACGGGAGATTCGCATCATGGATGTGCAGCCGACAAATCTGTGGCAACTGTGTGATGCCATCATGTCAATATGGACCAAACTCCCTGAGGAATGCTTCCAGCACCTTGTTGAATCTATGCCACGAAGAATTCAGGCAGTTCTGAAGGCAAAAGGGAGTACGACTCCGTTACTAGCATGGGGTACCTAATAAAGTGGCCGGTGAGTGTAATAACGTATGTATTTTCTCGTTCTTTGATTGGATGTGCGTACAGACCGCATATATATCGGCATCTGTAGCAGAACTGCGTAAAACTTAATATATATTCCTGTAGATGTAATCATTTTTCAACCCAAAAATTATTGTTTCTTTCCTTGCTCGACCCCCAGCAGAAATAAATCCCTTATTCAGTCTGAGCTAAACGCAGAATAACGGAACTCTATTCAATCTCTCCGGGTGAAAACAGAACTGACTAATGTAAGTTATGAAACGAATGATTTTGAAGGCAAAAGTCCCGCTGATCTCGTTGACTTTCGTTCAAAACTCTGTTGAGAGCATGGGGAAGCTGTACACATCGTCATGTTTTGCAGTGACTGTGTGCTTCTGTCGACAGGCACTCTCAGCCATAAAGCGAATAAAAACGTAGGCTATGCTAGAAATATGACAAGACAGACACAACATTTTTGGATCTGAAACACATTTAGAACCTGTAGGACAATAATTGAAGTCTTCTTGAGGAAAGAAATAAGGATGGATTTTGTGTAAAGAATAATCTGTAGTTTTGGTGAGTTAATGCTTTTTTCCCCGTGGTGAATATGATTTTCTTCTTAATTTTTCTTATAAATTTATGATCGAAACTTTATTTTTTTCAAACATTCATACTATTGTAACGTCTGAAAAGGGACTATTGTAACCCTTGAACGACAAGATAAGGGAGGCTCCGTTTCTGAACTTATAATCGGATTCGGAACGCAAGAACCACTGTACAAACGCACCAGCCGAACTCACGCGCTCGTTTCTCTCTACCGGTCCTTTCCCGAACTCACCGCATTAATCCAATAACTGCGGTTGCAAAATAAAAACAACAATTATAGAGAGGCTTTGCGCTGATACACTATTACAAGTTATTAATTCAGGTAGGACAGAAGGCCTAGGTGTGAAATGCACGGCCCGCCACTGTCATGTTGTCATACCAGCGTCGCTTTACAGCCATTCACACATCCTCTCCCGTGGATAGTAATGCGTCCATCAGATGTACACACATCTGGTACTTTTCACCTACTGTTTTTTATGAATATTGTAAATTCGAATCTACACTTTTCAAATCTTGTTTTTGCAAACTATATAGTAAGGCCATGTGTATTTTGAATCCGGCCATTATCTTTACGAGTCATTGAATTATTTGCTCAAATTATTTGTTCAAAAAGGAATGAACTTATTCATTCCTTATTTGAACACAGACTTGTTCAAAAACATTGATTCATTCAGAACCAGAACACTGCTGTCTATCTCTGGTTACTTTTGAAATTGTCTTCATTGTTGGAGCAAAAATAGACAAAATGGCAATATTGTGTCTGAAAATGTAAGTTACTCAATACTAGCTATTTGCTTTTTTAAAACTGTGTTAGCTGATGTTTTTAAATATTGCCTTGTTTGCGATTACCATTCTGGGAAACTGCTCATTAATGTAACAAATGCAATACAATTTATTAAATACATTTCATGTCATTTTCTTAACATAAATTAATGTGAATGAATTAATGTGATTCAAAAGTACTGACTAATGAGTCTCAGAATTACATAGTCAATAAGAAAAGTATAGAACTTTAAATGAGGATAAAAATCAATAAGCACATGATTTGGGGAAATACAGTCGTAATATACTTGTAATGATTTGTTCCTTAATCTCTTTCTATCTCTCTGTACTTCCACTTCCTTTGTTTGTCACGTCTAATTGAATTTAAATGGAATTGATCCCATGCTGACATTCTCTGAACTCCATCTGTGGAATTCAGTGTGTAGTTCAGAATAAATGCAGTCTACACACTCCTTCTGTCTTCCTCAGTGAATGTCTCGTTGCTCCATTCTCCTAGTTCTACCAGAAAGACTCGGGAGAATAAATACTGTAACAATAAATACATTTATTGATAGCCCAGCAAGCAATTAAGTTCTTTGGCGTAGGCCCCGTCCATAGCTTCGCAATCCGAGGGTCCGGACTCTGCATTTCCTGCCTGAAGACGAAGGCAGGGGCGCAGCCGACCCCCGGGAGGTATAGGAAGGGACCATCCTGGTGGTTGTGGGGAGGATGGAAGGGAAGGAACCATCTTGGAGGTGGTGGGGAGGATGGAGGTCAATGAAAGCGTCAGCATCTGCGAACTCAAACGTGTGTAAGTACCGGTCATTTTATACTGCAAGCATTAGACACGATTGGATAGATGAGAAGGTAATTAGTGACGCAACAATTGAGTCTTCCTGGCAGAACTTAACACTAAAGCTTCCATTTCTTTTATGATGTTCTTCTTTTGGCTTTGATCAATAGTTCATATTTGTGCATTTTATGTCTGTGGGCACATATTCGTAAGGACATATTGTAGGATGTTTATAGACCTGCTTAGTGGCCAATGACAACATGGTAGCCTGTTGACAAATTCATGTACGACAATGAAGTTGATAGGCAGCTGGCAAGAATGTTGATTGCTAGTGGTCTTGACATCCATATTGCTCATTGAAAGAACTCTTCAGGAATAAATTACATTATGAGAGGCTCATTCATCTGCTCATGTGAATGAAAAATAAACGTATGCGTTTCACATCTGAGCCTTCAATTCTCCTATAAGTAGCATAATCTCTCAGCCCTAAAAAAATCTGATAAAAGAGATAAGGGCTTTGTTTATTAGGCAGTCATCCATGAAGTGAATCCTGAAACCGTATCACTTAATATGTCTGAATAAACTAAAGAGATTGTTTTACTATTCAAAGATTTCCTCAAATGCATTGTTGGAACAGTAGAAAGATTGAGAGAGATTGAGCAAGTCTGGGGTGCATTTCCTGAAAGCATCGTTAGCCAACTATGGTCGCAAGTTCCGTCGTTATCAGCATAGTTCAACGAGTCGGTGTTTCCCGAAACTATCGTTCCAACAAACATTCGGAAACATCATCGCAAAGTTGTGTGGTTTGAACGACAGCTCTCGACCTGTGGTTAGGAGCATCGTTTCTATATTGCATGACATTTGGAAGTAATAAATCCTTATCTTGAGCGAAATAAGCAAGCTGACATTCAGTACAACTGCTGCCTTTTATTCAGCATACATACAAATGTGATTTACGTCTTTTAGTTATTCAAAAGATTTGAAGTAATGTGTTTGAAGAGTGCGCATGTGCGAACGTGCTCTACTATGGAAGAACGAGCCAAATATTGAGTCTGGAAAAAAAGCAAAACAACTGAGAACAATTAGAAATAGTCCTCAGATGAGATGTCTGTAATTTATATAAAACAAAGCTAGCATTAATTGGATCTCAAACAGTTTCATTAAAAGTAGTTATTACTCCACCACGTGCGAAACCAACGTGGTTGAACGATACTTTGCGACAGTGGGTTTCGGGAAACAGTCGTGACTAGCTAGTTGATATTTCCAACGATGCATCGTACTATGGTAGTGAATTAGCGAACTACATCATTGTACGGGAAACGCACCCCAGGATGGTTTGAAGGTTGAGATGAAGCATGTCTGTATTTGAGGATGTAGGGTTGAAGGAGAAGGAGGGTTTCATAATCTTCATTTTACCACTCCATGCATCTGCAGATCCTCCACAACACCATCCCACCTCTTTTCCTCCCTATTGACCAGAAGCTGCTGATGCAACCACCCACATGTCCATTCCAAAACACATCCTTCAGTTCCTTTAGAAATGACCTTTTTGCAGTGAAGGGTTTGGGGAGCATTGATCTATAGCAAGACTCCTTACAGCCATTTTAATTTAACTAATGCATTATCTTGCTGTTATAATGAACAATTTATTGGTGCATGTATTCCAAAAAGAATAAAAAGCCTTTGTACTCCATCAAAATGTAATGCAACATGATCTTCCTTCAAAAATTGTTGCTATTCATTTGACGTCACCACACTACTAAGTACCTGTGATGTAGAAGCCATGTTCCCTTTCAAGGGAACTAGATGCTGTGGGAACGGCCCTGCGTGTTTGCGTCATGAAGCATGTATGGAATCAGTCCAATGGAGAGACGGAACGTCATAGGTACGTGACGTCATCGACCTGGAAACTATAAAGCACGCCAAAAAGTGTAAACACTGTCTGTCCTTAGTATTTGCTAGGCAGGAGTGATCACATTTTACACAACACAAACAGTTTTGTATGAGAGACTATGGCAAGCGAACAGCAATTTAAGAAGTCTGTTCCTCCCTGCTCGCCATCTAACAGGGATACACACGTTCTTTGTGTTGTTTGGGAGTGCAGCATGCCCAGTCGGTTCTTTAGAGGGCTGACTTTGAGCATTGCAAGCTTTTGTTCAGTTCTGTGGCTTCGCATGCGGTGGGCAGGCCCTTGGTAGGGATGAGTTTACAGGCCTTGGACAAGCAGTAGATGATGTCAAATACACAGAAGTGATAGATGGATGGAGGAAGGTCTGTCATGAAGTGAATAGCCGCTTTCTGACCAAGTAGTTACAGGAACTTAGTTATAGGAACTGTCCACTTCTAAACAGTTCTAAGAACTACTCTCCCCCAAACTCGGTTTTGCTGCTTGCGTTCGCACTGGCCAAGTGGCCATAGGAACTGGTAGGAGGGGTAACGCAAGCACGGCAATGGTCTTTATAGCCTCATCACTAGACGTAGCGTGGCCACATACAACAACAACAAACCAGCATGGAGGAGGCTATTGCATTAATAATGGAGAACGAACGGCGGCGTTTAAAGATTATGCTTGAGTTCTGTACAGAGAAACACAGAAGACGACGGCTCCAGCGTAATATGATATTACGTAATATGATGGAAGAAGATAAAAGAGCAGAGCGCAGGAGGCAAACAAAACGATGGGTAAGTTTAGCTAGCATTAGCAATCAGTTGGTTGAATGCTTGTTTGTCTTAATCCTCGTTGTAATGTTTTGCAAAAACACACAGCGTATGGCAGACAGCGCGCTACAAGTTCCGTGTTGACAGTGGGCATGACTTAGAAGTTGAACCAATCAACGTAGACCTAGGGAAAGGGAACTGAAAAAGTCCTCGCTCTAGACTAGGTACTGAAAGAGTTACAGGAACTACGGTCTGAGGAACTGAAAAATCCCCAATTTAGTCCGGTCGGAACACGAGAAAAAAAGGGTTATAGGAACGTTAGGTTCTAGGAACTGCAAAAGTCCTCCGGTCGGAAAGCGGCTAATGCCAAGGTGAGACCAGGGATGTCTGGATATCGGCAGATAACCAACTTTCCCTTGGGTAGATTGCTTGGCAAGGATGGTGATAGCACCGACTGAGCAACATCTGATGTATCAGGAGATATCCTGGACCATTTAGGGCCACCAGTAGCGATCCTGTAGAAGCAAGAGGGTTCGATGGCTGCCTGGTTTCCCAGAGCCCATAAAGGTGTGTGCTGAGTCCATGAGGGACAGACACCAGGCGGATGGTTCATACAATGGTGGAGCAGTCATGAAGGCCTCCTTCAGTTGTTGGAAGGCTTTGTTGCCAAGGGGTTCCAGGACAGAGACGTAGGCCGGTTCCTGAGGAGTGAGGTGAGAGGTGAGCTGAGGTGACTCTAATTCTGGATAAATCTGCGATATAAGTTGGTGAAGCCTAGTTCTGAGTTCCTTGACGGTGACAGGATGGGACCAGTTGTGAATGGTGTACAACTTCCTCTGGTCCATCTGGATACCTTGTTGGTCAAAAATGTACCCGAGGAACTGGACAGATGGTGTGTGGAACTCGCACTTCAACTTTAATTAGAGGTTGTGTTGGTTACGCTTCCTTTTACAGTCCAGTTACCCATGTAAATACTATGTACTTATTTTAGTAACTACAATTACAGGGTAATAACTGAGTACTACCCTGAACCTACCCCTAAACCTACCCCTGTTCCATGTACTTACCTTATATTAGCCAGTACTTTCTAGGTAAGTAAACTTTAAGTACTGTACTGTAAAAGGAAGCGTTACCATTGTGTTCTGTTAGGTTCTTGAGGACCTGCGCTCGATGGTGGCGATGTTCGGCAAAGTTCCGGGAGTAGATCAGGATATCGTCGATGTAGCTGATGATGAAGTGTTGGAGGTACTCCCGGGAACACTTCATTCATGTAGCCTTAGAATACGGAGGGTGAGTTGGACAGACCATACAGCATAACCTGGTACTTGTAGTGGCCTGCCGAAGTGATGAACGCCGTCTTTCATCACCCTTGCGTATCAAATTCAGGATATAGGCACTCTCACAGGTCCAGTTTGGAGAGAGATGCAAGCCCCACGGAGCTGTTCTAACATGGCAGGAACCAGAGGAAGAGGAAAACTGTATTTAACAGTCTGTGCGTCAAGGGCCCTGTAGTCGATAAACGGCCTTAGGTGGTGTCGCCCCAGGCAGCAGGTTGAGGTGTTTAACTGGAGACTGGAATGAAGAGATGTCGACAGGTCTGACATAGATGTATTGATCATAGATGACAGACAGTTATGAAAGAAGGAATCAATCCATCGTAGAATCTCTCCAGAGTTTCAGTTGATGGTGGGTTTGTGCTGAATCATCCAGGGGCATCCCAGGATGGTGTCAGTGGTGGATTCTTCCAGCACCACAAATGATATCTTCTCCTAATACAGGCAGCCAACACATAGCGTGACTGTCAGGAGAGAATGCCGAGGCTTGCAGAAGATGGTGTGAATGGCTGAATTCTTGTAAGCAGCTTTTCCTCTGGAGGTTGAGTCTTTGGAGAAGTTGATGAGAGATGAAGTTCCCTGCAGACCCAGAGTTGATGAGTGCTTGCACTGAAACAAGAAGTTTTGGGGTCAGAATTGGGACAGGCATATGAGTGAGTGGTGCAACTTTGGGCAGAAACTGGATGGTACTCACTGCTGGGCGTGGTGGACGTATCAGACAGTTGGTGATGATATGACCTTCTCCCCACAATACAGACACAAGTGCTGTGTTAGTCTTATTTGCCACTCAGCGTTGGACAGATGGTAAGTGCATGGGTTCTGGTGCTGGAAGAGCGACTGGAGAGATTGGTGGAGGATGCGAAGTGGGTTGATCCAATGAGTGGGCTGAAAGACGTTGAGAGATACGCACAGCTTTCTAAATGAAACTCTCCAAACTGATAGTGTCGTCATAAATGACCATCTGGTGGCGCACTTCCTGGTTCAGACCCTGGCGAGAGGCTGTCAACAGGGCCATCTCATTCCAGCCACTAGATGCTGCCAACGTGCGGAAATGTAGAGCATAAGCATTTATAGAAGTATTACCTTGGTGGAGATTGAATAGCTGATCATGAACAGATAATTCTGATGCGGTTTGACCGAAGACTTCCTTGTAGTGACTGATGAAGGATGCCAAGATGGTGTGCCAGATGGATTGGGCCCAAAGGAGTACAGCGAAATCATGAAGGCACTTCATTGGGCCCAATCCATTTGGCACGCCAGCGGCCCAGTCACAACTTTGTTGAAGTGACGGATGAAGGATGCCAATCAAGTCATGACCGGGACGTTGACGTGCCAGATGGATTGGGCCCAATGGAGTGTGTGTTCAGATAGCAGGGAAATCACGATACACACCCGTTCGGTGGAGAAAAGCGGTTGTTGCATTTTAATATATAGTGAATATTGTTAAAGGAACCCTCTGCAATCCTCCCCGTCACCATTGTATGCCGCTGGTCGGGCCATGGGACTGGCAGAGGCAGGTGGTGAAGGAGCGGGTGGTCCAGAGGGGAGAGTTTGCTGAAACACCTGCACAGGTTCAGCAAACTGATCTGGTGGATGCTCCCCGCTGGTTCCAACAGGACTATGCATGATGGTCTGGTTTTCTGTCAGAAAAAACAGGAGACAGACAGGTTTAGGTGCACACAGTGTTTATTAAAAGCAGAGTGGTGGTGGAACAATGGGATCCAGATGATGGTGACTTGTAGAATTATGATGGTGACTTAGCTGGCAATGACTAAAGTGGATTATCTATGCAGGTGACAAGTGAACTCGAAGACAGGTGATCTGGATCAGGATCTCAGGTGAGTAGATTGGTAAGGAGTCTGACATAAAGCAGTATGCTGCAACAAGACCAGAAAAGGAGTGGAAGGTGAATGGGGAATATACAAGTTGTGTTGATGAGGGAGTGCAGGTGCAGTGAGTCAGTACTCTGATGATTGTGAACAAGTAGGCGTGATCTGGTGATTGAGTGATGATTGGGGCTGTGATGGTGTGGCTGACTCTGTGACACCCAACCACTTTGAAGTAGTACTAAACTGCAGTAGTAAAGCAAACCGAGCCAAAGTAAAGCAAGCGTGAGCCGAGTAGTGCCATAAAAAAGGTAATTGGAAAAGTGCCGTACTATATGGTTTTGGACACCACTACAAATGTCGGTCCCCTCAAATAATGCCCTATTTTGAGGGTATAGGGGGCAATTTCAGATTCAGCCTGAGACGACTACAAGACCACAAATTCAATCTGAAAGCACAGCCAATTAGAAGAGTGAGTGGGCGGATTCTCCCTGCAAGCGCACTGCACTCATGAAAATGAAATAAATAGGCCTACATAATCAAATTCATAAATATTATACCATTTTAACATTATTAAAAATACATACTGAGTGACTTTAAATTTCTTCATCATAGAATCCACTTGTTTGTTCACATTGAGTTCACAGTTCTGAACGTTCTTGATTCCTTTCATTTATTTACAAGATCTGAGGTGAATTATCCATTGCTGCTTTTAGTTGGCTAAGGCTATAAAGGTCATGCAAAATTATATTGAAACTCACATTGAGTTCTTTTGACATAAAAGATTAGGGTTAGGGTTAATTATCATTGTCATGTTTGGCATGTTGTTGTTCCAGCACAAAGTTGCAGAAATAGAAACCATTTCCTAAACAGAATCTCATATCACCGTCATGGCGGGTTAGGACATGGTGTTGTATGTATATTACCTCACTTAAAGTAAATTTTTAAAACCTTATTTATTGTAATAATGAAAATGAAAATAATTTTTTCATTTTGTGTATTATTTATTTAGACTAAATATTATTTTAATGCTCACCGTGTATCAGTATCTACAGTATAATATGAAAATCACTTGCCATAATTTGTGCCACACATGTTTGCCAGGTTTAATATGGGTGAATCCAATTTCCTGTTTCTTGAGGTAACTTCTCCACATTTACACCCTTTTTTTCTCTTTTGTTTCACTTGTAAATAAATTACATTATGTAAATAAAATGGGTTTCGGACACAGTTTTACATTGGAAAAAAAATAGCAAACAATATCTCCTCCTATTTGTCCAATTTGTCACCTTTGCTTCTCTCATTTGGGGTAGCGGGTTTCTGCCTGATCTTCATCTCAACCAGACACCTCCATCTGTCACAATTGTCTATATCTTCCTTCTCTAAGCCACACCACACCATGTTTGTCTTGATGGTGTCTTTCCAGTGGTGCTTCAGCCTTCCCGTCTTTCTCTTTCCTCCTACTCTCTCTTGCGTCACCAAGACTCTCCTTATGTCCGCCTCTTCGTCTCTCCAGCACATGTGTCCAAACCACTGTAGCCGCCTTTTCCTCATCAGATCTTGTATTGGCATTTCTTGTGCTTGCTTCCTTATCTCTTCATTGGTTTGCTGTTCCTCTGGACTTATTCCAAGACACTGGCATCTCACAAAATCTTGTGTGCCAGGTTTCCTGTTATGGGCCATGTCTCACTTCTGTATAATAGCGTCAGTCTTATAGCTGTCCTATAGATGCGTGTTTTTAACTGCCTCCTATTTGTCCAATGCACACTCATATTTTACAAAATCGAGAATGCTATGACATCTCTGAAAAACGCTCTTTCACAATTTCAAAAGCTTTGAGTCATTTGAATGAGGCAGTCTCAGCAGTCCCTCGTTGTTTTCATTCTTCCATCTTTCAGTGTCTTTGTGCCTTGTTTTAGCACTATGTTATAGCACTTAACCTACCCTGTTTCTTCTCATCCATTATCGGTCATTTCTGTTCTCACCATGTCACTCGCAGACATTAGTGCCATCAGTCACCCCCCCCCCCACACACACACAGGTTTTCTCTCTTACCGCTCATTTTTGCTCCTCAATGCTCCATCACCTTCTCTTTACCCCGTTCTTCTCTGTCTGAAATTTCAGGTTCGTCCCAAAACCCAATGTCAAAAGTTGTCCTATTCATGGGGTGAACGATCATCCAATTTATAGACATTCTAGTAACTTTGCAACTACACATCAACTACAAGTCATCATAGTATTAGACTGCCTGCTTAATATCTGCCAACTCTTTAATTTGATTTACTTAAAGGTATTGTCTGGTAACACTTTAGAATGCTATTTTCATCATTAATGAAAAACTACACAGGAACAAATGATTAACGCAGCATTCTAGCAACTACTGTTAACTAACAATAATTTATTAGTATGTAATAACGCTTAATGTTTTTCATACATTTCTATTTTTAGGACAGTACAAAATTAACAACAGCTGCTACAATTTAAAATGTTTAATTGGACCAACAACACTATGGCGAGCAGGACGAGGTTGAGGGCCGTGGGAGGATGGTGCGAGGCCGGTGGCATGATTATTAATGACCTGCGCAACGCTGACCGGTCTCGTAGCTCTCATGGAGGAGCAGAAGCATAAATCGAGAAACAACGACAATTGAGATCGAGAGAGGAACAGGCCTGATTTTATGTTGTGTTTTATAAAACGCTCATAACGTTCATAAACACGCTGAAAAGCGATTATGGAAATACGAATTGGCGTGTCATAAATACGCCAGTTCATGAGATCAGTTTGCTTATTTAAATTTCGACCCTTGCCTGGACTGTTGTGAGAACGACTTACCCTTGAATAAAGATACTGCTTTTGGATCCTCTGCTTCCTGTGCGTTTAATCATGAACTGCTGGCTTATATTTTCATTTTTGTATTTGTTTATTTTATTAAATTGTTGTCGCTGCCTCCTTCTTCCCATAATTCCTTCTCGTTATGACCATTCTCGTCTGAAATTATTCAGCAAGGATACATTTAAATGATTAAAAGCGACAGTAATTTTACTAAAAATCTCTATTTCAAATGAATGACACTGAAGACTAGAGTAATGGCTGCTGATTCAACTTTCTCAATTCAACTTTGCCATCACTGGAAATAAATTACATTTTAAGGCAAAATAGAAAAAAAAGTTATTTTGAAGCCCCGTTTACACGAGAACGCTCGCGGGTGAAAACGTAAAAATATTTTATCGGATGTGCCTATCGTTTACACGGCAACGGCGTTTTGAGGCTTAAAAACGCAAAAAAGTGAAACCACCCTCCAGAGTGGAAATCTTAAAACGCTCCACCGCCGCGTTTC
This sequence comes from Hybognathus amarus, assembly GCA_030378365.1. Taxonomy (NCBI): domain Eukaryota; kingdom Metazoa; phylum Chordata; class Actinopteri; order Cypriniformes; family Leuciscidae; genus Hybognathus; species Hybognathus amarus. The sequence continues at coordinate 243,754 of JAQIUQ010002042.1, forward strand.
CGTGTAAACGGAAAAACGCATAAGTCTGCTTGACAGTGAAGGTTGTACGCAGGCGCGTGGACTTGGTGTTGTAGTAGTATGCACTAATAGCTGCCTGAAGTGCATACTACATTGAATTACACACGCTTTTGCGTCACCATCTGCACGCGGATTTCCCACACAAAACGCTCGTCTAAACGCAGAATAAAACGTGATGATGTAATCGCCACTTTTGCGTTTTCTCTTCAGAATCGTTTCCGTGTAAACATAGCCTGAATTGTAACTATTTCACAATGTTACTTTTTTCACTGTACTTTGTAACAAATAAATGCAACCTTGTGGAGGATTATTTTGAACAGCAGCGCAAAGACAAACTTTTGAACAGCAGTATTTACATATGTAAAAATAAAATAAAAATAGAGGCTGTATGGCCGCAGTAAATTTGTCACATTTATGTTCTGTCTTGTCTGCACCTGTCTCGTTAGTCTCTATGGTTTCCAATCAGTTAAGTCTTGTCAGCTGGTCCTGTTTAGTCTGCTTGTATATGTATACTCCCTGTTCTGTTCAGTCACTTATCAGTTATTGTTTGTGTTAATGTGTACATTATGTTACTCTTGGGTTTACTATTAAAGTCTTCATATTCTTTGGTGTGCCTAGACACGTTACAATAATAGCCTTGTGCTAGAGGGTGGATAAATTAATTCATTGATTGGGGTGTTGTAAATTAAAACACATATACCTTATCTGAAACCTAATAAGTGAACCCTTATCACATTTAGTGGACATAAGTCAAATATTGTGTACACAAGAGACGGGAAAATAGATATGTAATAGTACATGACATCAGAAATGACATCAGCATTAATCTAATCCTGGCAGGTTTTATAACCCCATGAAGGAAGGATTTCATTAGCATTTGTATGGTGAAACATTTTCACATTATAATTCACAGAGTGACATTTATAATGCAAACAGATTTGCTACATATAAGATGATACGGGTGATCAAATGAATCCAAGCAGAACATGCTGCTAATTTCCTGGCTTATAAAAGCACAGCAGGATATTTCACATCTAACAGGTTTAATCAGCTGAGATTCAAATAATGTGTGTAGCATTGCAAAAAGAACACAGTTTAAATTGTTTTTACAGTAGGGTGACCATATTTTGATTACCAAAAACCAGGACACTTGGCCCGGCAAACAGATAGGCCTAATCAAATGATACTCGAAGTTTACTCAAAGATACCTTATTAACTTCAATACATTTAAAGTAGGTTATGCCTCCTCTGTATGGATAGAAAATTGTTATATTGTTATATGATAACAGGACATGTCCTGGGAAAACAGGACAGTTGGTCACCCTATTTTACAGGCTAAAATAATAGAACGGGCGAGTGGTCACACCTTTGCTTAGTTTATTTTATTGTTTAAAGTATAAGACCTTAAAAATGCTAGTGAACATCTACTTTAAAAAGCTACTGCAAAAGTAGCTAGAGTGAATTAACAAAATATTATGTAAGACACTTTACGAGCTGAATGTGTGAAACCAACATACTGGTAGATTAAACATTTTCTAAAACTTACTGAGCTCTATGTGACAGCTTGCCATGGTCCCCCCTATATTATGACTTTCCACTCCATGTTTTCTGCTAAAAGCTGAGAGCTTGTCTTTTTTACTTTTGTATGTTTCAGCACCATGGACAGTGATCTGTCTGATGCCTATGTAAACAGGTTTCCACCAGCAGTGCAGGAATAAAACATGTCAAATTGTAACATTTCATTGAGCAGGTTCCTCTCTCAGACATTGCTTCTATTAATATATAACGCTTTGCATATTCTGTTAACTGAACTAGGTCCACAGTGCGAGAAACTGCTTAGGAGAGCCAAAAATGTTAATGAGTCCACATTAATGCACCAAGTACTCTGAGCAAGTTTCCTTTAGGCATAAAAAAAAAGAATCAACCAATTCTTATGTGACTGATGAGTGTCACATGTTGTCAAAGTAATGATGCTGTGATTTACGGTGCATTGATACCTGAGCTGAGCATGCATGAGTTCCCCTGAAGCCAACACTCCCCTTCAAACTCTCATTAAAGTTCTCAGAGCTGAAACATTTAAGGGCAGCACATACAACATGCATCACTGACATTCAGCTGAGCAAGCATTTGTGCGCTTCTCAGTTCTCTGTCACATGGCTGAGGAAAGAAAAAAATCAGCTGTATCCTGCAAAAGGCATTAATGACTTACCCATTTAAAACTGGTGCACTTTGCAATCTGCTGCAATTATCACAAATGATGCTTGAATATAAGAGCTGAGGCCAGAGAGGCACCTGAAGTGTCATGAGAAGTGAAAAATAGGTGGTTGATAATAACACATTGATGTTATTTGTCAACTTATTATATATTAGATATTACATATATTATTGTATATTAGATATACTATTACAGTTATTTATAATTTGTATTTTGAATTAAAAATTCCAATTTTTATTTTAATTCAAGTATTTTTTTTGTTGTTATAGTTTTTAAGTTTTAGATTTTAGTTTTAGTAGACCTACTTCAATTTAAAACTATATGGAAATGAGCAGTGTACTAGCTATATATATATCGATATAGATATACAGTGTGTATATATATATATATATATATATATATATATATATATATATATGTATATATAAATGTATATGTATATATAAATGTATATGTATATATAAATGTATATGTATATATATATATATATATATATATATATATATATATATATATATATATATATATATATATATATAATGTATATGTATATATATATATATATATATATATATATGTATATATAATAGTAAATGTTGACACTGAACATTAACAGAGATCAATAATTGCTGTATATGTGCAGTTCATATTGCCGTTCACTAATGTAGTTAACTTATGTTAACTAACAAACCTTATTGTAAAGTGTTACCATATATATATATATATATATATATATATATATATATATATATATATATATATATATATATATATATATATATATATATATATATATAATTATATTATTATTATTATTATTATTAATATGTAAAGAAAATACTTTTTCTAAAAACATTTAGTTCATACAGTTACACTGACACCCACCAAAGACACCTGTTAAAACGCGCTCGCGCGCGTGCCACTGACACCTGCATGCGCGCGCCACCCCTGCGTAATCAACGTTTGGGTTAAGCGCGTGCCGAGAGAGAGAGAGAGAGAGAGAGAGAGAGAGAGAGAGAGAGAGAGAGAGAGAGAGAGAGAGAAGATACCTAGTGGAGATGTAAGTCGCTGCTGAAGATTCGCAACAACAAGCAAAGTGCTTCAGCGCACCTCCCCCTCCCACTGCACTCGTTCAGAAAAAAATAAATAAAAATTTAATAATGTTTCTCTTTTTTCCTGAGATGCACAGGGATGTGAATATCTTTGGCTAGTGGAAACGGAGCTCTGAGATCGCTTAAAACACAAAGAATAGCAGAAACAAGAATTCGTCGTTTGCTTACAGGAGTCGGACGTTTCAACGATCACACGGGATTTCTCCAAACAGCGGTATGTGCTGCTCTATTTGAATCCTCCTGAAGCGATGTGTTAGAAGATATTGTAGGCTATACTTTGTGTGGTCCGGTGTGGATGTTACCAGGAATTTCGCATGGATGGGTTGTTTCTGTGTAGCCAAACTGTGTAATATATTGCATGCGCAAACTGTTGACAGTGCAGTAGATGTTCACTATGCGCCTCGCATATCACCCCTACCTCATCAACTGTAGCTAAATTCGGGTCAATGACGAATAATGGTGTGTGAGATCTAAAAGGAAATCTAAAAAAAAAAGAAAAAAAAATCCAAGTTCTTAATGTTAGATTTGTGCTCACGCTTTTTTTTCCAAGTAAACACATTTTCCCAAACATGATTACAATGTAAAATACATATTTTAGAAAGTATATTTCTGAGTCATAAATGTCAATAAGTTTTACTCATGGAAACTCAATTTGAACTAACAAAGATTTTTTTAATATGGTCAAAATCTGTATTTTCATAAAACTTCAGAGGCTAGTGGTTTGTTGTCATGTCACATGACAACAAAATGGCTGCCTACATTTTGGTAACACCAGACTGACTGATTTGGTGACTTTGGTGAGTTTTTTCTAATAATAATATTTTTAAAATATTGCTTAACTGTATATTTTTGTTTACATTTACATGCATTTAAGAGACACTTTTAATCAAAAAGCGAGTTACAAAAGAGGAACAAATGCAATTCTTCAAAGAGCCAACCATTCGTACAATGTTCAGCTTATTACACAGCTAGATTAGGAAACAAGTTTTTTGTTAAATAATTAAAGATTATTTATTCAGGTGTATTTATGTCACTACTTCAAGTCTGGTGAATTAGATTTTCTGAACAACTTCCTTAACCACATCCTTAACCTGTTTTATTTTTTTTATTAACCCAGTTAAAACCAGTAGAATAACAATCTCTTTGAATGCCTGTTTTCATGTGAGATATACAGTATGGGGACTTTGACTCAGCATTTTTGTGTTGTTGTTTTTGGTGTGTGTATGTGTTTGTGTATGTGCAATAGCTGCACTCATGGAGTACTCAAATGATTCCACCGGCTTTGCTGACCCCAGACACTTCCATCTGTACAACGAGTCCCTGTTCCAGAACAACTTCAGCTCCTTCAATGGGACTGACAGCTTCTTCCCAAGGGGCGTCGAGATCACTATAGCAGTGGTCTACATGTTCGTCTGTGTGGTGGGGCTGGTCGGAAACTGCCTGGTCATGTACGTCATTATCAGGTAAGCTGACGGGTCAGAACTATATTATTTTATAATAAATGAGGACCTGTGTAAATTGAGGAAATCTGTGGTTTAGGAAATGCAGTGCTCCAATAGTACACTGCACTGTCATGGATGTTTATTTGAGACCCATAAGGAAAAACCTCTGCATCCTGACAGCACATCACTGGGTCATGACCTTCTGCACAGTGACTGAAGTGTTTATTTACAGGAGTGGACAATTCAGCTATACGAAGTAGCCATTGAAAGTCCTGAATTGAGACATTGAAATCTTTCTCTTTCTTACACTGGTCCAGCCAGTGGCATGGTTTTATGGCAGAACTTCCTGTTTGGCTGAGAAACATGATTGGAAACAGTCAAAATTTGCCACGAAAAATGAAAATTATGTCCAAACCTGTTTATTCTGCTGAACACAAAAGAAGAAGAATGTCTCAGTATGTGTATGTTGGTCCATACAATAAAAGTCTACATTTTACGGACAAAAACACTTTTGGCATGAGGGCAGTGATGTAGTGGTGCCTGGAGAAGTGGGTATACTTAATTTAGGCCCCCCAACAAAAATGTAAGCGTCGCCAGCTAAGGATGGAACGCTCTGTGTTATAAACATGTAAGACTACTAGTCTTGCATTGGTATTCAATATGCAAGACTATAGAATATAATGAATACAATAGAACATATAGAATCAATAGTGTTCTTGCATATCAGGACCACATGTATGATTTTCTAAATAACCAGGTCCCATAAATGATATTGCTAGGGGGGTTCGGGGGCATACCCCCTGAGAAAATTTTGATTTTCCTGATCTTGGCATGAGCATTTTATGGCGTTTTGATGACCAAAAAAATTGACAACAGTAGCTTTAAAAGCATGAAGTAGCCTATTTGATCAGATTCTTAAACATGAAAATAGTTCCAGTTTCAGCTACCTTTTCTTTCCCAAATTAATAAATGTTTTTGGACTAATCTGTCAATTTAATTAATGGTTTAATTGCTCACTCATAAAGACAGTCACTTGTCACCGCCCTCTGGCTTAATGATGGAAGTTACGCAAACGCAGACAAGCGAAGTGATACAAATAGTGAAAAGTCGAACAAAAACGTTATACAAATTTATTTATACAATAATAATGGCATGGCAATATATTTAATTGGGTGCTTGTGTTGTTAAATTGATCTTATAATTTCCACTGTCTTCGATCAAACTGATTATTTATGTCGGTCATTTAAAACTTCTATAGAAAAACAGCCGTATATTCTAGCTACTTGAACTGGGCCGGGTTTCCCGAGTAACGATGTATCTTAGCTCTTAAGAGCGCTCGCCACGTGCAAGGTTACGAACGATCGCAGCAATTCCACGTGCGTTCCAAAAAATGCACTTAACATGAACGTGCGAGAACGAGTTCTACGATGCTACTGAAGCGTTGCTATCCATTCGCGAAGTGCTGAAATATAACCTTATATGGAGTCGTATTCCTGAACATTAAAACCTAATAATCCTCAAGGAGGGAGGTCCGCTAGAAATGCCCAATACATGGCTGGTTTTCGTGCACTTCAGCAAGTCATTGACAGATTTTTTTTAATTCATCCTGCATCTTGCCTGGTCTTTAAAGCATACTTCCCAGATTACTTTGGCTATTTTATTACATTTTTTTTGTTCATTCGTTTAATTTAGACTTAATTTAAATTTTCAATTTTTTTCTTCCCTTTTAATGATCTAATTTATTCATTTAAACAAAACACGAGTACAACAAAGTGTACAATCAAATCCTATATATTATAGGCTACTCACGTTGCAGTGTAATCTATTGAGTCTAGATAAAAGTGTATCTGCCGGTTGTCCTGCAGGTGACCTCATAACTGTCTTCTTACGATGCACTTGGGGATGTACGATTACTCCAGAGCACTCTGTAGTTCTACGAAGATTTTCAAGTGCTACTTAAGTTACGATGCTTTTGGGAAACAGAACATAATATTAAGATCATTCGTACGATCGTTTTTACGATCAACTTAGGCTTACGATGCGTCGTGGAAACGCAGCCCTGATCTTGCACTGTATGATCGTTAACTGAAGCGAAGCGTCACGTTGGGATTAGCGCCCTGGCTCGCGCTTCTGTGAAAAAAAATCCTGCATGCTTTGGTTTTAAACATTTTGACTATGACGAGCGGGTGTTTAAGTGCTGTTCAAAGCAGATCATATTAGAAGGTCAGTTATCGTCGCGATGAGAGAATCATTAGAGATTTAGAGCAACAAATTAGAGTTAATATTGAGTTAATAATATACAGGGTGTTTTTTATTCACGAAACTGGTTTAGCAACTAAATGATGTGCATCAGAGGGGATTTAGAAGTGGGGGGACGCTAGGTACTAGTCCCCATCAATATTTTGAGATGACAAATTTGTCCCCACCAATATTTAGCAAGCTCCTCTGAACTGGGTGTGTGGATGGATGTCCCCACCAAAGCTGAGACCAAACCTACGCCCTTGGTATACGTAATGCCGACTGAAAAAGAAAGTGGTAGTCCTTATACCTGCGTATACCCTGCACTACACCACAGCAGGAGGGTGAATACATTTTTGGGCAAACAATCCTTTAAAGCAGTTGAGAGATTGAATAACATCAACAGCTGAGACCCCCAATGCACAATCATTTTACCCAGCAGGCTTCGATCACTATCGACACAATCTTTGGGCCTAGAGATGTGAAATTAATTTTCACCCTCCATCCTCAGTCATTCTGTTTGTTTACATGCTTTCTCTCAATTACATATTTTCATTCCCCCATCCTCTCTCCATTCCTGTGTTGTATTACAAAATGCAAGTGCATTGGTTCTGGAGTTTTATGAGTGTAGTTATTAGGGTGGGTCCAAAATCGGTATCTTACTAACCATTGCACTTTTCCTCTCTCTTTGCCCAAATCAGTGGTTTCTTGTTTACCCTTTTCTCATTTCATGGACCATCTGGAAGTGCCAAGTGTTGCATCAATCCTTCATATTTATCACACTTCCATTTTTATACCGTAGATGCCATAAACTAGCCTCTTAGCAATTATTGACTGTTTCATCATCTAATTGTACGCCAATATCATTTCAGAATGTGAATCCAATAATTATAATATGAACCAACATACGGTAAGCTAAATAGACAGAATACAGACATATCTACCCACAATCCTTTGGATTTCATACATAGCAAGGTCACATATGTAGCCAATTTAATTCCATTTGGTTTCAGACAACTGGGCTACGTCCAAAACTCGAAGACAGCTGTCTTGCTGCTTCTGTGCTCAGACAGTCAGTGCATTAACAGGCGGTGCTTGTATGAAGACACCTTTTAAGAAATCTTGTTTCAGTCTGTTTCAGTCTGGTTTCACTCTTTCCAGGGTACCATGCAGTCATGTCTAATGATCTAAAACATATTCAAATGAGCTAAATCATTATTCCAAAAGTAGATAATCACAAGCTGAAAAGAAAATCCAAAATTAGAATAGAGGGAATGCATTGATGTCACTTTCCCGCCGGAACAACCCCCCTCAGCCTGACTGAGTGGCAAAAGATCTGCTGCGTGACTGGATTTAATAGAGGAAACTGCGAAAATGTGACTAAAACGAACAAATATATCAATTTAAATTAAAATGTTGGACTCAATATAGTGTTCCTTACAACTTACTAAAGATCCAGTGATCCATGGATATTGACATGCAGCCAGGAATCGTGTTGCCTGACATTTATGTTTGCCTGATTTCAACGCTGGGGAAATAAAAGCAATATAGGCGGTAAACATAAAGCAAATTTGCTTTATATAAATACAATATAGGTCTAAATCTGGGTGATAACTTATATCAGTGTTATATATAGCCTATATATCATCATATTGTCCAGCCATAAAACTTTATAGTTGTTGTTTTTTTGGTCAGTGTTTATTAAGAAACATTCAATAATGCAGAATATGCAATGATAAATATTTAATTGATGAGTTGTTAATATATATAACAATACAAAATATATGGGTATGGTCTTAAAGCTAAATTCAGCATATTGACACAAAATGATAACTGCAAATCCACCTTTCGCTGACTGTCCAGTTGTTTCTGTGAATTTCAGCGATCCATTTGCTCCTCTTTCTATAGCAGTCTGCAAAAATATACCTCAGATTTTTTGTCAAATCTCAGTTGTACAGTCAATTCGCAAAGCTCTTTCCCACTTTGTTGTGTTTGTTTTTTGCGGCATTTACACTGAAAACATATACAGCCGCTCAGTCTTTTTGCCACTCACTGTGAGAAACTGCAGGCATGTGACTGGACGGTGACGTCACGCGCATTCCATCTATTGTCATCATTTACTCACTATCATGTCGTTCCAAACCTGTATGACTTGCTTTTGTGGAACTTACAGAGATATTTTGAGAAATGTCTGAATGTTTTTTTTTTTTTTTTTTTTTTGTGTCATACAGTGGATTTTGTTATCAACATTCTTCAAAATATCTTATTTTTGGTTCGGCATATTAAAGAAATGATGTGTAAATGTTGACAGAATTTTCATTTTTGGGTGAACTATTCCTTTAAGCATCATTTTGGTTTGGGATACAGTCCTGAACAGAACTGTACGTCTGATTGTCTCACTGTATCATGGTGGATAGTGATGTACCAGTGACTAATCATCGGGCAGCCTCAGTTTCCTGTTCTGTGCTGAGTTTTTAGGCCATCACCCACTCAGTCCCAGCTCACTCACCTTCTCCATCTGCCAGCATGCACGGAGGCCACAAATGTGTTTACTGTTCCTCACTGTAGGAAAGTGTCTGATTATGAGTCTGATGTATCATTGCTTTTGCTTGGATGAGTGCCATTGATGATTTCATCTGTGGAGGTTGTGGCATGTTCTCTTTGTTCACTCTCTTACACTCTCTGTACATTGTTGTATTGTTTTATCTACCTCTTGCATGTTCTGTTGTGTGAATCAATCATGTGTTTGTTAGAGGAATGAGGATGTAAGCGGTTTTCTTCTGCAGTGCTGTTCTTTCTCACTTTAAGAGAAAAGTGTTCCTGCTTGACCAGCATTTCACCAATCTCAGCCATTCAGAAGCATTCGACCCGGTGGCAGGATTAAACTGTATATGCATCATTCTAATCACTTTGTCTTGTGCTGGTCTAAATGCTGAGTGGATCCACTTTCTAAGTGCAGTTGTTCCTGGAAGGCCTTTAATGGTTGAGCGATTTCCATAGGTTTCATCTCTGTTTATGTCTTGGTTGTCTAGTGTTAGTGTCTCTTCCCAGTTAAAACAGATTGAAGTCTGAGATGATTGATTGTTTTTGACTGTTGGTGAAGTTAATTGATGGCTGGTAAGTTCCATGAGTATAAGGGATGATCAAAATCATGAGTGCCATGGTATAAGGGATGTTGAAATTTATACTTATTACTTTAGCCTGTTATCTTGTCCATCTATCCATCCACTGACCATCCATCTGCCTGACCGTCGTCTGTCTATCCATCCACCCATTAAAATCTGTCCAACCATCTTATCAGTTTGTCTGACTGGCCATCCATCCGTCCGTCCGCTCTCTCTGTGTGCATACAACCATCAATCTGTTTGTCCATTCATCTGTTCATCCATCTTTCTGACCATTCATCCATCTACCTGACGTTCATCTATTCGTCCGTACGTCCGTCCATCAATCCATGGGTTGTCTAACTATTTGTGTGTATCATCCACCATCCATCCATCTATGCATCCATATATATCATGTCTATCCTTGCACATCCATTAATTTGTCCATATGTTCATCTCTCTCTTTGTTCATCCATCCTTCCATGCATCAGTCTATCTATCTATCCATCCATCCATCCGTTGGTTAATCTGTCTATCAATGCACATCCTTGCATACTGTACTTCAGTCTGTCTGCTTGTCCATCTGTCTGCCCATCCATTCTTTTTCTAAGAACTCCCTGGATGAGCTTTGGGGTAAAAGATGTGTTTATGGACATTTGGAGAGAATTCTCTTCCAGTTGACTCAGCTGAGGCCTGTCAGATCGATACCAGAGCTGTAATGAATTCATCCTCTCTCACTGGACTGAAGAGAGTACATTACAAGAAGAAATGAATATGAAGCTGCATAACAGCTTTAGCACTGCCTTGCCATGTCCTAAATGGTGTTTGGCTTCAGTAAAACTAGCTGATTGTCAATTCATCCTGAGCATTAGAGGTTTTTATTGTGGGGTCTTTTGTGGTTTACTTGCCTTTTTTTTCTTTTGTAAATTATTTTGATATAATTAAATCACTTTATGACTGCCCACCATTTACTATAAATGCAGCTCCACCAAAGACTTGATTAATTTGTTCTCACGTTCAATGGTAATGTTTTTTGTTTGTTTTCTATTTGTGGCGATTTCAGGTTGAATGCATAGTACAGTCCTTCGATGGTTTCAGACATCGCATATGTCTCATCCATGATTTTATTTGTTTATTCATTGGTGCATGGTCAAGGTGGCAGTGACTCTTCAGTGACTCATGCCAGTATCTGTCTGATTTGATTGGTTCGTTATATATCAGTATATACACTCACCGGCCACTTTATTAGGTACCCCATGCTAGTAACGGGTTGGACCCCCTTTTGCCTTCAGAACTGCCTCAATTCTTCGTGGCATAGATTCAACAAGGTGCTGGAAGCATTCCTCAGGGAGTTTGGTCCATATTGACATGATGGCATCACACAGTTGCCGCAGATTTGTCGGCTGCACATCCATGATACGAATCTCCCGTTCCACCACATCCCAAAGATGCTCTACTGGATTGAGATCTGGTGACTGTGGAGGCCATTTGAGTACAGCGAACTCATTGTCATGTTCAAGAAACCAGTCTGAGATGATTCCAGCTTTATGACATGGCGCATTATCCTGCTGAAAGTAGCCATCAGAAGTTGGGTACATTGTGGTCATAAAGGGATGGACATGGTCAGCAACAATACTCAGGTAGGCTGTGGCGTTGCAACGATGCTCAATTGGTACCAAGGGGCCCAAAGAGTGCCAAGAAAATATTCCCCACACCATGACACCACCACCACCAGCCTGAACCGTTGATACAAGGCAGGATGGATCCATGCTTTCATGTTGTAGACGCCAAATTCTGACCCTACCATCCGAATGTCGCAGCAGAAATCGAGACTCATCAGACCAGGCAACGTTTTTCCAATCTTCTATTGTCCAATTTCGATGAGCTTGTGCAAATTGTAGCCTCAGTTTCCTGTTCTTAGCTGAAAGGAGTGGCACCCGGTGTGGTCTTCTGCTGCTGTAGCCCATCTGCCTCAAAGTTCGACGTGCAGAGATGCTCTTCTGCCCACCTTGGTTGTAACAGGTGGTTATTTGAGTCACTGTTGCCCTTCTATCAGCTCGAACCAGTCTAGCCATTCTCCTCTGACCTCTGGCATCAACAAGGCATTTCCGCCCACAGAACTGCCGCTCACTGGATGTTTTTTCTTTTTCGGACCATTCTCTGTAAACCCTAGAGATGGTTGTGCGTGAAAATCCCAGTAGATTAGCAGTTTCTGAAATACTCAGCTGAGCCTTGAAAAGTGGAACTCAAAGTTAAAAATAATTACCACCTTCATTACATCTCTTTTAATTAATCAGCTTTTTTGAACGTGTTCGTTGAATGAACGGTTTAATGACTCGCTCAAAGTCCATTGTCATAACAATGTGCGCGCTGAGTGAAAGCCTTTCAATGCGCATAGACGCTGTTTAGTTTCGGTTACAGTGGTTACGGAAAATGTCCTTGTTTTTGCCCACATCGCAAACATATTTATAGTAATTTAAACATGCGGTAGCATTGGAACTGGACAGGAAGGATAACTGGGAGGTGGAAGAGGTGTGTCGCGATTCTGCCTTCTCACATCGCGATAAAGGATCGTGGACCTAAGTATCGCGATTTTGATTTTATATCATATATCGTTACAGCCCTAATAAGTATGTGTGTAAGTTGCTCTCAGCGCACCTTCTAGGTCTCCAATGTCATTTTTTTTTTAAATATGTGAAATGTTTGTCGCTGTTATTGGAGTTGTCATAAAGAATAGAGCGTCTTGTAGGACTGCAGTGCTTTATCAATATGTTTATGCGCTATGCTAACAATCTATAACTGACTGGGTCTGTCATCTGACCAATCACCCCGCTGATTAGCGTCACGCAAAGGAGTGGCTTGGAAAATTTCATTTCATTCATAAAATTTCATCATTTGGGAGTCGGTGAGCAAATCAGTTAAATATAAATGCATATTATAATAAAGTGTTTTTTATCCTTGTATGCATGTTAAACTGTTTTTGGGAACTCCTGAAACAAAAATAGGAACATTTCAAATGCTATGATAGGGGCTTTAGTTTTTTTTTTCATGCAGATGTCATTTCAATGTGATGTTGTCTACATTAAATATAGTTTAATTTCAATTTTGTCAGTGCACGGAATTCGTTTAAAACCTGACTTGAGAGGCCATCAGTAGCCAAGTTTCCATCCAAGTCTTTGGTTACTTGACTGTAACCCTGTTCCATGAAAAAGCCGGTTTGAGATGCTGCACAAACAGCACTGTGGGAAAAACATTTTTGTTTGACCGGTTGTGAACACAAACACACCAAGCATTTGGCTTAAATAACCTCTGATGATGAAGTCATCAGAATGTGTGTGTCGGAGGCAATAAATAGACATGTGACAGGTGCACTAATCAAGTCATTTTGTCTGAAGAATGTCCTGAACACACCCGCAGTGTGGCATGAACGCGCAGTATCGTTCTCTGATTTTTCAGAGGACAGGGTGACAGTCAAGTAACCCGAGACGTTCCCTTTCAAATGCTACATTCAATACTGCGCCAACAGCGCTATGGGAATGAGAATACCAACTCTGCCGCACTGAAAGTGTTTGGACTCCTCATGCAACTGTATGATGACTGAACCGATGACTGAAACTTATTTTTTAAGTGGTGATGAGTGTCTCTTCCAACTGGGGCATTGTATAACCACATGCCCTTGCACCCACAATAGTCAAATATGTTGACGTCGAGGGCACAAACACACGGGAAGAAGGGAAGAGACCTGAGGCTCGTTCCCTGGTCTGCTCTTGCTTTGAGCACTTGCTCTTTCTCCTGTGGCCAGTCTAGCTGTAATCTGGCCACTACATGAGTGACTACCTTGCTTCATTGTCGCAGGAGGAGCCCTTTGTGTTCTCAAAGTCCATCTCCAGATGGCTATTTTTGCCATTTAATTCCTCAAAACTAAATGCATCCAAAGACTAGCCCAACAAAATATTAATACAAGCATCTGACTTTTCAGATTAGATTAATATTAAATGCAGCCTAAATGTCAAAATTAGGTTTAGAACATGAGGGTGAGTAGATTACATTTTTGTTTGAGCTATTTTTTTACTCTAATCCAGTGTAAGCTGTTCAAGTAGAGCACACAGCTGCTGATATCACCTTCCACTGCGATCTCTGCCCTGGACTATACTGCTCCACTGATGCTATTGAGCCTAAAACACCTCACTGTCATTGAGGTCTTCACTTAAAAAAAAAAAAGCTCAAACACATTCATGCACGTATACCTGGCCCTCTTAAGTAGAGCAGTGCTATACTTGAATATCAATAAGCCTAATCTTATACAAAATGCACAGGTTACCTGGAAAATTCACCATTGAATAATAAATCCTTCAAGTCAGAGACCTGAAAAACCTGAGACCTGATAAAGTTATGCCATGATAGTGAGGTGCTAAGTTATAGGCTATGCCTGATTTTATCTGTGGTTATCATGATCTAAATGCATGAGACTGGATGACCAATGGTTAATTAATACAACTCAAACAGTCAGAATATTACTTTTTACCAAATAAAATATGGTCGTTACATTTAAGAAAAAAACAGATGTTACTGCTTTTGTTAATGAACATAAATTTAAAGAGTAGTTTAAAAACACATTTAACGCTCTGGTTTCACTTAGGAGCAAAAATCTGCCTTTAAACTTGAAAGAAATAAAGATTTGACATATATCGTGATAATTATCGATATTGACTGATATAAAAAAAATTATCGTGATAATTTTTACGGCCATATTGCCCAGCCCTAGATGTAATTATTTTTTTTTTAATGTAGAAAAAAAATACTTCAGTGCACCTTTTGATAGTTTCTGTGCAAACAAGGTACTGTTAAAATGATATTTAATTTAATTAATCCTTTTATGGCTGACCCCTTGTCTCTGTCCACAATCACCTCATTGTCTTTGTCTTAATTAGAGGCACAGGTTCACAAAGATTTCCAACCTCTTAATTAAGATATAAAAGAGACTTTCTTTTCTATCTGTGGTCAATTTTTCATCAGGCAGACATTTATCTGAACTCTCTCTCTACCTGCCTTTCAATACAAAGTGGGTGGGCATTACAATTGGCATTATTAGTTTTGCTTGATTGCTTCTAGGTGTATTGCAAACAATAAAAAGCTCCTATGAGCAAGTGCATTGTTGCATCTGAATTGTGATCTCCTCTGCAAAACAATTCATTAGCTGTGATCAAAGCTAAAAAGGAAGTCGGAATTGCTTGTGATGCATAATACTATCTCAGAGTATTCAGCCTAAATGTTTCAATCATGTCTCTTGAATAAAACAATATATTTGAGATCTGAGATTTTGAAGGCACACACTTATTTAAATCATATTCAAAATATCACACTTATTTTGGCTTTGTCATGTTCCCCAGATCAATCAGAAACAAAGCCGTTTGCTTGATGTTGAGCATTCAGAAAATTAAATTATTATTATGACTCTGAAAGTTTTATGTTCATCCTTGTAGCAACACTTTTACCTAATGACGAGCTCTGGAAAGTCATTTTGCTAAAAAAAAGACAAGTCACTTAACATCTGCTCAGCTGCTGAATCATCCTTAGACTGAACTTAGGAGACTGAACGGACAGAACAAACTGTGGGCAGAGTGGCACATCACATCAAGATAGTTGACAGCTCCAACACTCTTAACAGAAGGGAATGAAAGGGCTAGTTGCGTGACTAAGAGTGTGATGCCTTTGACCTTGAATTACCTCATTAATCATTATATCATGGAGTCCTGGTTCTTTAAAGGCTATTAAAACTTGCTTTTTTCAATTATCCATAATTTTAAATAAAACTGAGGCCCCCTAGTGGG
Source organism: Hybognathus amarus (assembly GCA_030378365.1). NCBI lineage: Eukaryota > Metazoa > Chordata > Actinopteri > Cypriniformes > Leuciscidae > Hybognathus > Hybognathus amarus. Next base: position 259,714 of record JAQIUQ010002042.1, read on the forward strand.
TCCGAACCCACTGATTAGAAACCACTTTTAAACCTGTTAAAATGTGTGTGTTGGGTTACTTAAAATTAAAAAAAAAACTTACTTCATAAAAAGGTTTTCAGTAGCCTAACGTAATCCAAGTAACACAATATGTAAGTAATGTAACTGATTACTTTTGGATTACTTCAAGGACAGAAAAATACAACAACTTTTATTAATTAAGAATTTCACAGCCCTAAATATTTATTTAAAGGGCTATAGAAAAATCTAGTGGCTACAGTATGGTATTACAGATTATTTTGTGTTATTTTTAACTAACATGTAGGCTACAAGGAAATAATTAAAAACACAACATTTAAAAATTCTGCACAATCTACATATTAGTTTATTTTAAAATATGCCTATATGTTGACTAAAGCCCTGATCTTTCTTAATTTGCCTTACTGAACTTGGGCCGTTGGCAGGCTCAAGTTCAGTCAGGGATTTCAGAAGTGGTGTTGCATGATCAAATTTTTTTACCACCCTTCAAAAAGTGCGCTGATGCATTCTGAAAAAACGAGAGATCTGACTCTTAGAAACCTCGTAGTACAGAGAGTTGCAGTAATCTAGCCTGGATGTTATAAAGGCGTGAATAGCAGATAGAGGCATTGTATAGACAGGATTTTATATTAGAGAAAGAGCTAAGATGAAAGAAATAGGTCAATTTTGCCTTCTATGTTCAGAGGGGCCAAAAATAATAGCTTCCTATTTATCTGAGTTTAAAAAAGAACATTTTTTTGAGAGCCATGCCTTTACATAATTGATACACGTAGATAATTTACTAACAGCATTCTCAACCACTAGAAATTCTCATTACCACTACTCAATGGCAGATAAATTTGCATGTCATCAGCATAACAATAGAAGGCTACATTATGTTTCTTGAAAATGGATCCCAAGGGAAGTAAATATAAAGAAAAGAGAGTGGGTGCAAGAACAGATCCCTGTGGTACGCCACAGGATAGCTTGCGTACTGATGAAGTAAAAATTCCAATTTTAACAGAAAAAGATCTGTGCATTGGATACAAGTTGCCATTTGTATCGCGATGCATTGTTTCTAACAGCTGCATCGGTAAAAAACAATTTAATAATATATGATTATTATTAGATGCGCTATACTTTTAAATTTAGAAAGTGACCAATCATTTGTGACTAATATTTTATTGTGTAAATGATATGCACCGAACGCAAATAGAGACATCGGTAGCGAGTGATTTCCATGTTCCAAGTCAATGTAAAGACGGGTTGACACGGGTCTTGAGGTCATGTGGCGCAAGACGCATTAAACGCGAAATCGCACTGGACACGATTTCACCTCATTCACGCGTCCAGTTCGACTATTGATATCTCCTTTCTGTTGCGCATTCTCTCATTGATTCGATAATTATTCTCTCATTTATTAGATAACCTACCTTTAAACCTTAAAGTAGGACATTAAGTAAATCTGGTTTACAAAAGCCTGTGACTGCAAAAAATAGTTTTTCAACTAAACACTCGACTAAATGCAACTAAATAAGTGAAGCAGTGTTTACAGAGAATGTAACACATTAATACACATTGTGCAGAGGGACTGTCAACCCCCACTAGCATAAACTTAATTCAAATTCCAATTTCATAAAGAAAAAAAGAATCTTTTAAAATAGCTTTGCAGTTACTAGTGCTTTAATTTACAGCCCGTCATCTCTTTTATTGTCATCTACACTCAAATGGCTCTGGCACTAAGCTGTCCTATTGGAAAACCAATTCTGTTTTTAACAATGTACACTGTGAAATATTTGAATCTAGTGTGACTGCAGACCCTCATTATATTGCAAGCATGTAGAGCCCCAAGTATTAGAGTACTTCATGTGTTTCTAATTCTGGATGGCTGGATGAATGTCCAGTAGCCCAGATGATATCCAATGCATCTTTCAAGCTATTCTGCCTTAGATAGCAATTTAAGATGAATACAGTTTGGTTTGTCCAATGGTGTTTTTTTCTTCAATGGAGGTTATCACTTTGAATTCAACAAACAGTGCTTTTATACTCTGTTGTACTAGACTTTGTTCCAGCCTTCTGCATGCTGACAGACATGACTCAGTGTCTGGAAACACTCACATACAGGTGTGCGAGTTGATAATGCAGAGCATTTGGCAAAAGCAGTCAGACACAAACATTTTAATTTGCTTGGCAGACAAAGTTTTGATTCCCAGCAGCGTCTTGCCAAATGAGAGAAATTGTGCAATCATGCTCTTGCTCTGTTTAGATGTGTAAAGCATTAATTATGTACAGGCAGGGGCTAATTCAACTCACTTCCCTTTCCAGGCTGTTTGTTTTTGAAGTCACTGGATGTGTTGTGCCTATAATAAAGATGCCACAGGTTGACAGCTTGTGTACAGTCTCTGGGTAATTGTTCTGATATTTCAGTTAATATGAATGTATTTACAGGAGTAACTCTCACTTTCCATGAATAGGGTATGAACTAGGTTATGAAAGTGTTCCCTTTCAAGACAACTTCGAGCTGAATTAGAATGTGATGGGAATGCTCTGCGTGATTACGCTGTGAAGCACATGTAAAATCAGTCCAATGGAAGGCCGAAACGTCAAGGCGGGTGACGTCATAGACCAGGAAACTATAAAGCACCCCTGGAGTCAGACCGTGTCAGCTTCTGTACCTTCAGCAAGCGCTCTCTGTGAAATCTGTCCTTGTCTATTTATTGTTGTTTGTCAAAGCCCAATATATATCACTATCTATCTTTATGGCTAGCAAGCAAGATTGTAGACGTTGTGTTGTTCCCTGCCCTCGTTACTTCACGGGTGGGGACACACATCATCAGCTATTATGTTGTTTGGGAGTGGAGCACGGCAGCAGTCAGTTCTCGCGGGAGCTGACTGTGAACATTGCGAGAAGCTGTCCGCGAGGACGCTCCGCTCCCGCCGGACGTTCTTTGAGGTGGACGGTTCGGTTCAGCGTTCCCTGCGCGGATCTCTTCTAAGGGTGGTCCCCTCTGGGGTAGGGATGGTTTTGAGAAATCGTTTCTCCTCAGCGCCCTTTGGGGTGCGATTCTCTGAGGAGGGTCGCAGCACCGCCAGTTCGGTTTCCTTGCCGGTTCGCCGGTGGTTTCCTTGCCGGTTCGCCGTTTCAGGGCACCAAGGTGTCAGTGTCCCTAAACGAGCCTTAAAATAAGAAAAGAAAAAGAAGAGCAGTCAGTTCGGTTTCCCTGCCGGTTCGCCGTTTCAGGGTGCCGAGGTGCCAGCTTTTTCCAACGATCCTCCGAGGGGGGTCGTAGGAACTAAGCTAGTTAGAGGTAGGCAAGATCTGAGGACTGTCGTCATCTCTAATAAAGCTTAGACAAGGACTGCATTTACACTGCAGGTCTTGATGCCCAAACCCGATTTTCTGATTATATTTTTTTTTGACGACCTGCTTACATCACCTTTTAAAAGTGACCCATATCCGATTTTTGCATTTACACTATACACTGCTGAATGCTACTACCAAATGCAGACGTTCTGACCCGGGAAAACAGCACGTAATTCAATGAATGCAGATGCGAATAAAATTATCCAGTGTTTTTCTTTCCACAATATTTAAAAAAAAGTCATCAAAACATTGTAAAAACCAAGCGAACGTCATAAGTTGACCTCAGACAACAAAACAAAAACATTTAAAAAGCCAGTTCATGACCCTTTAAGTGCTCGTGGCTACAGTGCCTCTCCTCTTTTTCTCCACTGTACGAGACGTACAGTCGAGAATAAAAAGAGGAGAGGCACTGTAGCCACGAGCACTTAAAGGGGTCATGAACTGGCTTTTTAAATGTTTTTGTTTTGTTGTCTGAGGTCAACTTATGACGTTCGCTTGGTTTTTACATTCAAAAACATAAAAATGAATAAGTTATGGGCTATTTTCTTCCCTAGTTTTCAGCCTACTTGAAAAATGCTCGGATTTTATGGGCGTTTCGCATTGAAGACTAGGAAGTAAAGGCCCACTGCTGTGAGTGGATAACAGTCTTGCATATTATAATGAGCTTCAACTCTGTCGTCGGTTTCGGTCGGTGCACGTGGGGAATTTGTTTTGAAAACCACTGTTGTAAAATGGCAACCGGAAATGATTCGCCCATACATGTTCTGACCCAGAGTCCGATCCCGAATCGCAGGACAATGAACCAACAGCACCTCGAATACAACGGATACTTGTAGACACATACACATAATTATTAGATATCAAACGATCTGTAACAATGCAATGCTAGCCGAGTAGATTATTATTTCTAAAATAAAAATATTACTCACATAAGTGTGTTGCGCCACTCCTGTTGGATCCAATATAGACAAGTTTCCCGGGCACTTCCGCTTTACTTCCTGATTCTGCCAAGAACTTCCGACACAGGCTGAGTAGTAGTGTAAACATGGCTTTGGAATGGCAACATTCGACTGAAAATATTGTTAAAAATGGTGTTTTGACCATTCCGCATCCAAGTAAGGTAACATCATGGCATGTCGATATGGTCTGTATCGCCGGACCTGGACGTTCCTGTAGCCATGCAGCCGCCGTGCTTTGGAAGGTACTTTAGCCCATCTTATGCTTGTATTAAGATGTTTGTATGTATCCTTGTGCTAATCTATAACAGAACACGAAGAGTAATACAAATAAAAAAGTAATCCACTCTAGCCTGCCTGCACTAAAAGCATGCTTTAACCCTTCAAAGTCGACTGACGCTCTAGAGCGCGCACCCCTGACATATCTATTAATAGCTTCGGAATGGATAAAGGTATTGACTTACTTTTTTTTCTATGGAAAAGCTGACATTTGTCTGCGTAATAATGAGTAGACTGTGTTGACTTCCGCGAATGATAAGATCCACATTGGCGCCTTGTAGATGGTTGATGGTCAACATTCAGCAACCGCCACGAGTTGTTACAACCGCGAACAGCACAATATGTCCCGGAGCCGTGTCGGCGTGTAACACCATCAATAGTTTACTTTTTCTGCACGCTAACCAAAGACAGTAAAAGACGCTGAACCGGAAGTCGTTGGCAGAGCGAAAGGCTAATGGTGGCCCGCCTATTTCACTCAGGAAACTTGTCTATAGAAGGTAACGTAGACTAATCATGTTCCGTACAACAACGATGTTCCGTACAGATTAACTTTAACCGCCAATCACTGAATAAATACTTCTAGGTCATACACAAAATGCATATCTGTGTCGTCTTCATTTCTCCCTCTTATATTATAATGAGTTTAACTCACCCTTCGGTGCACGTGGGGAAAACGTCCAATGTTGTCAAATGGCATCCGGATTCGCCCATGCATGTTCGACCCAAAGTCCATGTGTTGCACAATTCCTGTCAGATCCAATATAGACGGCACAGCATCGTTCTTTTCTCTTAATCGGTCTGCAAATCCAGCCTCGAATTGTTGACAAAACAATCCTCAGTGAAATGAAGCGAACATACGGATAATGTTTTACACTCATCTGCTGGAACGTCATTAAAAACAAATTTTAACCAGGCATTCCTAATATTAGAATCCAGAGGAAGCTTATGCAGCAACTGTCTTCTTCCACAGTCAGGCACGGCACAACATTTTGTCAACGGAATGTTTATTGCTGGTAGCTCGCTCCTGTGTGTCATCACGAGGTATGCTTTTGTTTACCTATGTGTGAATGCGTGAATCGGTGGGCGGGGCTAAACCGGCCGTGTTGAAGTAGGCGTTGATGAGCGGGTGGGGTTTCTTCGTCTTTGACGTCATACTTCCACGCTTTCAAAAGCGAAGCGTTCGTTGAGGCTGGTGTCAATAAAAGCTTTTATTGGACTAACAAGGTCGTTTTCAGTTCTGGAACTTACAGGATATTCTTATAATATGATGACCTCTTAGATGTCAAAAGCTCAAGGAAAATTCTCAGTTCATCACCCCTTTAAAACGATGCCTCATATCTCGTAAAATGTCTTCAAATGCAGATTTATTTCTGTAACAACCTTGCATTTTTGCCTGCACTCTTCGCCCCAACACTCAAAAGACATGAAACCTCAATTCATATCCAATTTATTACCACATATGAATGAGGCGTGAATCCGATCTGAGAAAATCAGAATCCATGCGTTTTTTTTTTCCTGTTTACACGTTCACCGGTCATATCCGATCTGTGCCACATGAGAGGAAAAAATCGGATTTGGGTCACTTGAACCATCCAGTGTAAACGAGGGCAAGAAGTCCTGTCACAAATCAGGCTTCTGAGGGCTCCTCCGGTAGGGACGGTTTTGAGAAATAATTTTTCCTCGGCGACCTCTGGGGTGTGACTCTCTGAGGAGGGTCGCAGCGCTGACAGTTCGGTTGTTCCCTGCCGGTTCACCGTTCAGGGCACTGAGGTGTCAGCGTCCCCATACGATCGTCTGCGGAGGGTCGTATAATGGTCAGTTCGGTTGTTCCCTGCCGGTTCGTCACTTCAGACTGTGCAACCAAGAGATGTTTTGAGAAATCGTTTTTCCTATGGGGTGTGACTCTCTGAGGGGAGTCGCAGTGCTGTCAGTTCGGTTGTTCCCTGTGTATATAACATTTTATCCAGTTAGTAGGATTTATGCGTCCAGTGATTTGTTATAGAGCAATGAAGTTATAAATCATAAGAAAGTGTTCCCAATTGGTACCATCCCCATTTTACCTTTATATGTCCTGCCTGTAAATAATCTCATAAACTGGTTGAAGTGGAATGATTTTTGCTGTTATTCATTATTTTATTATTTACTAATTACTAATTTTCTAATTGTCATGTATTAGCTAGTGATTTAATTGGATAATTAATTATTTAATTAATTTGGAAGAAATTTTAACTTTTAATATCTATAAAATCAAATTGTTGCTGATTTGTATTTTGTGATGACTAAGTGAAATAGTCAGAATATTGACTTTTGCTAGAATTTTGAGAGCATCATTTTTGCAAAAAAAACAAACAAACAAAACAAAACTGTTTTTCGTTGAACTTTAAGATGTCATTAAAACAAAATGTGCTGCATTCTCAACAATACTGATTGATATATAAGTTTGTTTTTATGCTTGATTTTTGCTCACACAGATTTAATTGAGTTGTTTAGTCTCTCCGTTCTCTTGTCTTTTTCTATGCATAGTAATCCTCTCAGGGCCTGCTGGGTATTATCTGGACCACTGGCAGAGACTGGGACAAAAGAAATTTTGTTTTGATTATACTCAATCAAAGCAGAAGCTATACACAAGCTGTGATGGGCTTCACCAGCATGACACGAAATGTGTTAGATGGCACAGTATATGTCTGAAGCCACCAGGCTTTTGATTAAACATTTACACATACTCATCTATATAGGATCAGCTCAGTAACAGAAACATCAGTCACTATGTGTTGACATTAAAGGTTAATAATCAGGCCTAAAACGTTTTTGTGATAACAGTTGCCCTGACTGCTTTGTTGAAAGTGGACATTGTGAAGTGAACGCTAGATGTTTACTGCTCACACATTTGTCCAACCCAGTGCCAGAGCATCCATTTGGCATCCTTTCTTCACACTGCATATTTTTTGTCACCCATGTATAGTTATAATGATTGTCAGTAGTCTAATGGTGTCAGTAAAGCAATTTGTTTTGCTTAGTTTAGGCGAAACATTATTTGAGCTGACAGTGTGTTCTTTGGTAAATGCAAGGTGTTATTTTTATTTTTTTTTTTTTTTTGCAGAAGGTAAAACTAATAAATAGTTTCTTTACTGGTACACAACCTCTTAGTCCAGCCTGTTGTGGCCGTTAGCTTACAGTTCAAAATGAAATTGTCTCATCCAGTCTTTAAGCTGTTTTGAGGTAGACCCACATTCGCATGATTTTCACTGTTTTGTCAAAATGCTCACTAGTCTTTCTTGATCAACCTCAGTGCTTTACATTCGCATGGTAGTACTCTCACAAATTTTTGAAATAATTCTGTAGACATTGTGACCATTCACATCCAACATATGAGCAATATCCAAAACCGATTGACCAGATGTAGCCTCTTCAGCAATATCAGAGGACATCTTCTTCCACCTGGCCATCTTCTTCCATCTTCTTCCATTCACTAAAACCCACAAGATTGCAAGATTGGTATGAGCACTTGGCCAAAAATGACGTCTGCACAGTTTGCAATGTTTCATTGCATCATGACTAATGATAAAATTGAAACGTAGAACGGATATGTTAGTTTTACACTCGCGGCACAACTTCAAAGCATGCATACAAAATATTAAATAAAAAGTGTGAGGAAAGTGTGAAGAAACGTCCTTGGTTTTGTATGTAACCTTAGTTCCCTGAATGGAATGAGATGCTGCGTGTAAATCATGTGGGAACGCTCCTGCGTGAGTGCGTCATGACGCACGTATGAAATCAGTCCAATGGCAAGATGGAACGTCATAGTCGGTGACGTCATCAACCAGGAAACTATAAACACTAGCGCGTCAGCTTCTGATACAACTTGCTTAGTGCTCACGGGCATGCTGGGAGAATGGCAATCCCTTCAGGGAACTAAGGTTACATACGTAACCAGAGACGTTCCCTATCAGGGAACTTCGAGCTGCGTGTAACCGCTATAGGAACGCTAATACCAAAGCCGCCATATGTGCAAGTGTCTGTCGTGTGAAGTCAGAGCGCACATTCTTAGATCTAGACGTAGATCTAAGACTTAGACTTAGATCTTAGATCTAACCGCTATGGGAATGCTAATACCAAAGCCGCCATATGAGCAAGTGTCTGTCATGTGAAGTCATAGCGCACAGTCTTAGATCTAGACTCCTGTGTATCAGCTGGCCACTCAATGCTTATTTTTTTCAACTGCACGAGTCAACACCTTCATTAGCTCCTCACCAGCAGCAGACTGAAGTGACGAGTCCCCAGTCTCTACAGTATCCACACTTTCAACATCTGAAGCTGAAGTGATGGTGCCTCAGCCCAGGCGGAAGAAACCACAGCGCATGCTTTCAAACCTGGATCTGAGGCGCTGGATCTACCAGGTAAGGGCTGAGATAGGGCAGAGACCATCTCAATCCCCACAGATAGATCCATCGAACCGCGGGGAGCGTGTACCAAACCACTATCCTCGAAAAGGGCTCCCATACAAATAGCACACAGATCGTGAGTGTCCCCACCCGTTATGTAGCGTGGGCAGGGATGAACACACTTTCTGAACTGCTGTTCGCTCGCCATCATAATATAGTCTCTTCTCTTTATAGGATTTTATATGTGAAAAACTCCTGCCTAGATAATACTTAGGACAGACAAAAACACTTTGAGACACAGACTGATATATATTTCCAACCTCGATCTCACGACCAAATTGTAGGAATTCGACGAATGATTAAAAAGTGGCTAATTTGTAACAATTCATACGACCTCACTCATTTTGCTAAATCGTACATATTTTACGAATTGGCCAATTTGTATGAATTCGTACAAATGACCTACCCCTTATCCCGCCCCTAAACCCAACCATCACGTGGGTTTAGACAAATCTAAATCTAAGTGAGGTCGTACGAATTAGTACGAATTAGACACTTTTTAATCATTTGTCGAAATCCTACGAATTGGTCGTGAGATAGCGTAGATATTTCACACACAGAGCGCTTGCTGAAGACTCAGAAGCTGACGCGTGTTTTTGAGGTGCTTTATATTTTCCTGGTCGAAGACGTCACCCCTCCTATGATGTTCCGTCTCGCCATTGGACTGATTCCATACGTGCTTCATGACTCACTCAGGGGCGTTGCCACAGCGTTTACACGCAGCTCGAAGTTCCCTGAAAGGGAACTAATGTTTTTTGAAAGAACAGTATGCTCACCATGGCAGCATACAGTACATTAAACACACAGTAAAAAAACACTTAAACATTTATTTGTTACTTAGTGTAAACTTAACTTCGGTCAATCAGGCTGTCTTTTTATTAAATGCCAAGGACGTTAACGTTAAACAATTTTTTATTTTTTTCCCTCAAAACATGACCTCACAAAACTCTGTGTAGGCTGCCCAATGATTTGTTTATGTATATAGCGTGTTCTTTTTCAATTCCTCATCCTCTGAAGCATCTCTTTCAATGTCTGACTCACAAAGCTGAGCTGCAGTATTTCTGTGCTAGTTTAGTAATACAAATTGTCAAAGGCATTTAATCATTTTCTAAAGCTGCCCTTGTAAATTTTTCTCATAAAACTATCCACACAGCTTCTAAAAGGACCAATTTCTTGATCGGTTGATCACTTTTGGTTGTGAATAGGACAGTCGTCATTATTCTATAGGGTGAAAATATATAATTATACTGAAGTACATCGACATGATCACTACTTTAACAGGAGATTTGCTCTCATTGCTGGAGTTCATGTGAAACGAGTAACATTTGATAAATAAATACAACACTAAATACTGTAAATATATTTTCTCTTTTACACAATGTTTGATTATATATATATATATATATATATATATATATATATATATATATATATATAGTATATGTTGAACATTCAAGCAAGTCAAGTCATCAATCATTCATGAAACAAGCTGTCTTTTGGCTCTGAGACGGAACAACTGTAAAATTTGTTATCGCTCCCAAATGCTAGGTTACACACCAGTAACTTCATCATTCGACATTTATGTCATGTTTACACATCATAGACACATTGACGGCCATGATTAATGACATACAATGCAGTCACCATATGGCTTATGGACTTTGCTTACTTTTATTGCAAAATTACAGTAGTTTGGTGTTTAGAAAGAGTAGCTTTTAGTCCATGTGTGTTTGCTTTGAGATTGTCTACTCTACTGTATGACCATTACTGTAGTGTGCATCAACAAAAGGCACTTTGTAAGCAAATTTGAGCATGCACATGGGCTCTTTAAAGTCCAGTAGACTTTTATTTATTGCATAGCACAACCATTTTTGCTTACTTTTACTAGCCTGCACAAAGACTGAAGAAAAAGAAAAGATGGATGACCTGTCTCCACTTCCTTCCACTATAGACAAATGAAGCCAAAATATCCCAGAAATAACTATTGACATCTTGCACCATTACGTCATTTGGAGTCTGAGGTGGTGCTGCAGTATCAAGGTCCCACTCCTGCAGACTCAATTCGCAAGCACAGCTGTCAATCACAACCATACACCCTGTTTTTACAGCACCCAATACCTAACTAAAGCCAAACTTATTGGAAAAACATGCGTCAGCTCGACAATAACTACAGAAAATGACAGAAAACATTTTAAATATGGACTTAACCCTGTTTTATTTTAATTAGATTTTAATCAGATTTTTATGTCATCTCCTCTTCCATCTCCTCACATTTAACACTTGTAGCTCAGGAGGTCTTCACTAAAGCCTGTGAATGTCTTTGGCAGATCAGGTGTCAGAGCGAGTCTCTACAGAAACACTCTTCTGCCTCACAAATGATGCTCACATGCTCTCACCAACACTAGCTCTGCTGCTTTATTAAAATTTGAGATATTACTCCGCAGAAAATTAAATTAAATTCCAGCAACCTCAACTCTTCTCCCTGTGACTTCAGTCAGTGGCTGCAATTAACATAAATATATCATCTAACATGGCAGGTCATATAATATTTATACCAGAGATCAAGTGATTACTCATTCCTTTTTCCTGCATGGATACATAATCTACCGAGAGAGTTTCAAAAACCAAAATTAGAATTGAACTCACAGTACGGAAAAAAGATTTCAGCATTGCCAATATCTCTCACAGTCAGATAAATAATACTTATAGTGAGGAATCTTGTGATGATGATCAAAATGGTGAAGAAGATCTGTATATGGATGTAAAATACCCAAGTTTTGGTCTGTAATTTTTATATTTTTTTTTTACCAAGTTTGCATTTAATTGTTCAAAAATACATTATACATAGTAATATTGTGAAAAATTATTACATTTTTCACACACACACACACACACACATATATATATATATATATATATATATATATATATATATATATATATATATATATATATATATATATATATATGAAAAATGTAATATATATATATATATATATATATATATATATATATATATATATATATATATGAAACATTTAATTTTATATATATATATATACAGCTATGGAAAAAATTAAGAGACCACTGCCAAATCAGCAGTTGCTCTGGATTTATTATTTATATTATAAATAATAAATCCAGAGCAACTGCTGATTTGGCAGTGGTCTCTTAATTTTTTCCATAGCTGGATATATATATATATATATATATATATATATATATATATATATATATATATATATATATATATATATATATATATATATAATATCACTGATTCACGAGATTGAAAAGAACAGTGTTTATTTGAAATTTGAAATGGAAATATTTTGTAAGACTGTAAATGTCTTCACTATCAATTTTGTATATCTGTATAATAATATAAAAAATATTTTATCGGATATGCCTTTCGTTTACACGGCGACGGCGTTTTTGTGGCTTAAAACCACAAAAAAGTGAAACCACCCTCCAGAGTGGAAATCTTAAAAACGCTCCACCGTCACGTTCCCGTGTAAAGGGTAGAAACGCAAAAGTCTGCTTGACAGTGAAGGTTGTACGCAGGCGCGTGGACTTGGTGTTGCTGTGCACTCCTAGCCACCTGGAGTGCATACTACATTGGATTTCTCAGACATTTGCGTCACCATTTGCATGCACAATTTCCCACACAAAAAGCTCGTCTAAACGCAGAATAAAAAATTATGACGCAACGCCACTTTTTGCGTTTTCTCTTCAGAATCGTTTCTGTGTAAACATAGCCTAAGACCTTAATATTGGATACAAAAATATATAGTTTACTTTGTCCACAAGAATGTATCACAGAAGTTAAACCTGCTGCCTATCATTTGTAATAACATGTGCAGTTTAAGAATGTATTATGAAGCTATCTAAAGAGTAAAAGTGCACAAAAAATACTCCCTTAAAATCTAAAACTTCAGTACTAATTTAGATTGGAAAAGCATTCTAGAGATCTCTTTGTTTTGTCGTATGCTTCCCATATCCTTCCTGTTTTAGCATCAGTTAATGGACTGAGACTGGCCTAAGCCCAAAACTGTCTGTAGACATTCAGGCCAAGATTGTGTAAATGAGACATGATTAGGGGGAGAGAGAGAAGCTGATGTGCATGAATGTATTTCCAATGGTTCCCCAATGGCACTCTGCAGCCTCATCATCATTTCTGTATATCTGAACGCTATGTTCCCTCTCCGATGTCTCAACCTTGATTACTCTCTCTCTCCATCCATCCACTTCATTGATCTCTTCCTTCTGCTGCTCTCAGGCTCAGGGTCTAGTTTCAGTGCTGTCTGATCCTAGTCTGGTTTTCTAGGAGTTGAAATGCTGTCAGTGCAAGATCAACCACAATTCTCACGAGTACCTTCCTCTCTCCATCCCAGACTAACAGAGACTGAATCTCTCAGACTTCAGTCTTAACATTTCAAAGCAATCTCTCTGTCCAGTGAGAGTTATCAGTTACTCGTCCAACTTTAGATTTTCTTGCTACAACCACGCCTGCTGTGAAATGTTTAATCTTTCTAGTTTTAGTTTGATTTGGTAACCATGTAGGGGAAAAAAAAACAACCTAGACCAGCTCTGCTGGTGACAAAACACACACAACTTGAGCACAACTTTATTTGCAATTCATTTGATCAGGTTGCAGAAGTTAGTCATCATATTTTTATTTTTATTTTAAAGTCAGTTACATAAAAGTGTAGATTGGCCTAATTTACAGTCATACCAAAAAGTAGGATTGACTGCTTCTTGACTGACTGCTAGTGGTCATACTAGATAATAAGGGGTGCTTGATTATAATTTCACTTTTCTAAATTTAGTTAATGTGTAATGTTGCTGTTTCAGCATAAACAACATCTGCAAAGTTACCAAAGTTCAAAGCAAAGGGAGATATTTTATTTTACCGAAATTACTTTTTAACCCTCAATGGTATGCAATATGATATCAGTGTGAGAAAAAAAATGTTATGTTTTTCCCTGCTTAAAATTGGACATTATAACAATATCAATAAACATTATCATTATTTTTAAATTTATATATTAATTAAAAGTTTGTCCTGTGTGGCGCCATACAACCCTGTTCCACTCACTCATTTGCCCAATGCCCACTATAGTGACCAAATGTCCTGTCGAACCATGCTGAGTTTTCACATTGTAAAAATGCAGATACAGTTAGATAGTTCAAACTCTTTTCCTTACAATTGAACTATACTTGTAATCAAACCTAGTATGCCTGGTATGACCTTATGTGATTCCAATATGGTACAATGTTGCCTTGAGGCAACATACAGTTTTATGTAATTCCCTATGATACATTTTATGATATATAATGTAATGTTTTTGAAAATACTTCTTTACTTACCAATGAACGTGACTAATATTTTTTAAGTTGATTATCTGGAAAGAATTTTGTGAAAAATGGCCTTTTCAGTGGAGAAAATATGGAGCCATGTGCCATGTGCATGTGTGCTGAAAGAGGGAACACAATGGACCCCTGTGTGTCATGTTACCACTCTTTTGCATGTTCATTGGTTAGTATTTTAGTTTCCCTCCCTTAGAGAGCATTGACCAAAAAATGTTATTAGTTTTATTTTAAAAAAAGAAAAAAAGAAGCTAAAATAGACTATGTACCATAAAGCGTTAGGTACTATATGGCTTGTAAGGACTACATAAGCTTCCTCCTGGCTTAGTGACATCATAAACACTGAAAATTTACTTCCACCCCACCCTGGGAACACGCAAGCTACAAAGGGTTCATGAGAAGAGAGTTGTTGTTGTCGAGCACATTTAGGAGTCTGCTTAAGCTGTCACATAAGTCTTTTCACATGTATTGCAATACAGTACGTAACACACATGCAATAGCATGCCACTCTTTAGGCATTTTACAACAGGGTTGTTGTGCCATCTCTCAGAAATTAGTTTTTGCAGTGTGGGATGTCTGTATTCATGTCTGAGTTTCATAGTTAGTTTTCTTGTAAAGTTTATTCTAATAAACAATACAGTTTGGCATGGTTACAATGTCTTTTTGAAGTAAAGAACAAATAGTCTTATAAACAAGTCTGGGGGAAAAACAAAGATTGCCAATTGCAGTATTAATTAAATCAAAAGCAAAAGGGGGTGTAATACTGTTTTGGGTATTAGCACTAAATAATGTCAAGACCCCTGTGGGAATCACATCCATGACAATAGAAAACTCTTTTTGTGTCAGTGGAATTTTATAGACATCGAGAAACTTAGAATAGGTGAGCAACCTGCCTTTTTGATATAATAATTGATTGACTCGTATAATGCATGCTGAAAACATTTTAACCAATTTTAAAACCAAAGCCTGCAAAAGAAGGGGTTACTTTGGGATAGGAAAAGGTATGTGTGACAATCAGGATGGATGAGAGCCTTGGGAATGGAGTGAGTGTTAAGGAGCTCCTCTACGGCTTGCCATAGTATGATATACTGTGTTTATTATGTGAAAACAATCTCAGTGTTTGAAATCAAATTTGAAAACTTGTTAAAATGCTTCGTCTTTATATGCTCATGCTTTTACAGTGAAATATTAAAACTGTATGTTGAGATTTTATTAAAATATTGAACTGTAATTTGACCAGTGCAATGTTGTGATTAAAATATTCAACACATATGTTGCAATTTTGAGGCTGAGGATTACTGTTAACTTCTAATGAAGTCTGTTTATTAAATACAATACATCAGTGAAAACAGGGAGTTGTTTTCATTTGGTGGTTTAACTTGTCACCATAAACCCAGCGGCATTATAATATCGCTGGTGAAGCTCTTACTCGTACTGACTCACACATACAGTTTCATAATTAGGGTTATGGAGTTCAGTAAAATTATTATCACGAGTGTCATTGCACAGCAGTGTCTGTCAGTGTTTGTATTGTGCTACCGTGCAGCTGGAGATATGAAAACTCTGTTTGAGTGAGAATGCAATTACAATCTTTTGTTCCACTTCCTGGGAAGTGCAACAAAAAATCTAAAAGGAACGTATTTGATCGTACGCTTTGATAGTGCTTACTTTTGGATCCACGAGCCTTACTCTGATTATTATAATTATTATTATTCTCCATGGGGATGTTTCTGGTACTGTATGATTAAAATGCCTCTATACCTGCGTGACTCAGGACTGGAGGAGGATGTGCTGTCTTTCTTCTTCATTTCTTCACCACACTTACTCAGTCTGGCTCACACTGTTGCATAACAACCCAAGAAAGTACAGCAGAGGAGTCAAAAAGCACAATCGTATCTTATAATGATGCTGTAATTAAAAACAAGGCTTTAATTATATAAATACTATTTTTGTCAAGCTAATAAAGTGCACTGAAAGTAAAATTCGAAAGTGTCCAGTTTCCTCAAAATCGAGTAAAAATGCATATTTGGACAATTCCAATGTGTCCAATGTCCAAAGTAATAATAATAAACATCATTTTTAAAAAGTGACATGTGAAGGCCAAATATGGTAACTCATACCCCCATGTCCTCTTTATTTAACCTATCCAAGTAGTGAGCAGTGAACACATTCCCAGGGCAGAGGGTGTGTGTGTGTGTGTGTGTACATAAATTATTATTTTCAGCCCTCATTATGACCCTCTGACTGAAATTATACATTTTTAAGGGGCGGCTCCTTTAAGGCTTGTCAGTAAATTTGCTTCTTAAATATCCTTCTGCTTGGGTCTAAATGGGATTTACAAAACGTGTATCCATTAAAGATGGAACTGTACCCATTTTATTGGAACTACCTTGATCCTCAGAATTACAACCTGTAAGTATGATTAATTAATGTATATATTTTCTACCGGATTTACAAAATATATAGTTTTGAGTTTTATATTGTGTTGGTCTCCGGCTAACCGGCTAACCTCACGTTATTACTGCCTTACTGAGACAGTTCTGCTAATCAGCTGTAGTACGGTACTCTTTTACAGTGTAGTGAACTCATATTAAGATAATTTGAGCATCGGGTCCTCGTCCTGTGGGAAAGAAGCTGTTGAGCGAGAACCTGAACGAGACCGACAGAGCTAGATTATGGAACTAGTCCAATGATTGGTGTTCAGCTTCCTGGTCTTCAGCAAGCGTTCTATTGGCTCTTTTACACTGCATGGAACGTGGGGTTGGGTATCGAGAATCGAGTATCGATTGGAACCGGGACTAACTTTTCGTTTTTCCCAGAATCATTTAAAAGTTAAAATTTCGATTCCTAGTTTCGATATTCACAGTCCGTCGACCGGAAAAAGAAACCGCTGAACAACAGCAATGAAGAAGCGTCTACCGGAAGTGTTGGCATAATCGCAAACATGAGTAGCTTATGTCAGCAGTCCAAAGTGTGGCTTCACTTTTCTAAAAATAACGAAATCTCTGCAAAATGCAACATTTGTGACAAAAGGAGTAATTGTGACAGAAGGAGTATTTCCTTCAGAAAGGAGTATTCCTTCAGAAAGACCGTTGGTTAGCAAGGTTAGCTAAACTTTTTTGACCCTGCCTCTTAAAAGAATCGGAATCGAGAATCGTTAGGAACCGGAATCGAAACAAGGAATCGGAATCAGAATCATTCAAATTCAAACGATACCCAACCCTAATGGTACGGTACGGTTCGTTACGGCACGCTTTGGCGCTTTTCCACTGCATGGTACGGTATGTTTGATTTTCTCTGACTGACTAAATTTGAAAGTTGAGACTGTTTCATATTAAATATTACCTGCTCGGTCCTGTCTGTCAACGCGTTATCAGTGTCCTTTATTTTTCACTGCTTGAGAACATGGGTTGAATCCAAAATCGCCCCAAAACCCTCATTTACTAGGCCTATTCCCTACATTAGTCCACTAATACTGTTCACTTGAAGGAGTGAATGAGAAGGAGTACGTAAAAACGAGTGAGCGAATTCGGCAACAGCCCTTGCTGACAGAGACGCGATCTGACACGTGTCCCATTTTCTCACAAATCTCTACGTTCAAGACTGCTCTTATGGACATTTTGGCATAATTTGTGTGTTATGGTTTGTTCAAGCCCGAAGAGAACTCGAATACCGATGCGCGTCTTTTCTGTGGGTCGTGTGTGTGTTAATAGGCAGGATTTAACGACTACTGCGTAATTGCATTCAATATTTTTAAGGCTTTAAACTTTTCTTTTTTTAAACTTTTCCAACCGCGGTGCCGCGGTGGGCATGTCATGAAACCGGTGTTGTGACTGAATACGGTAACACCGGTAACACCGACTACCGTGGCAAGCCTAATATATATATATATATATATGTATATGTGTATATATGTATATATATATATATATATATATTAGAGGTGTAACGGTTCACAAAATTCACGGTTCGGTTCAATACGATACGATACACTTGTGTCACGGTTCAGTTAGATACGGTTCGGTACGTTTCAAATATAGCAAAAAGAAAGAAATGGCAGAGAAATTTTTTTATTATATTTGTATTAAAACTAACATACAGTATGGTATTTTTTTAACTTTGAGCAATGATGGAATTATACTTGACTTTTCTTAGGAGCATATAAAACAAAACAGCTCCTTGGACAAAATGAAATGTAATATTGTAGTAGAATTAAACAATTAAAGGTTTTATTCTAGTTTAGATTAACATTTGAGGACAACAGTTGTATTGATAATGTCAAAATACAACCGAAGTGATGTTACTTGAAACATTATAGCCTACTAATCCTGCCAAACTTACAGATAGTAGTGTTATACAGTAAATCCATGGTGAATGTTGCTGATCTGTGGACACTGGATAGTTCATTCATGGCACAATGTTTCTTCCTGGTTTCCATGTCAGCGCTGTTTGATCCTTTAATAACGGAGAAATGTGAATGTTTCTCACTAGATCTCGCAGCAACGTCATTTAAACGTTTGGCTCCATCGGCTCGCGCTGCACTGGTCCAAGCTGATAAACGATCCGTCATCCAGACAACCACACAATGACGAGTAGCTCAGTTTTGTTTCGCTTTCATTACATTCGCCATTTGATGTTGGGCAATGTTGTAGTTGTAGTCAGCGCCAGCGTCTCTTACATTATGAACGCGCTTGCCACGCGCAGCGCGCCTACATTTGAACAAAATGTTGGTCGGCAGGAAAAAATAACCGAACGAATGGTTCGTTCGGTGTAAAAATGCGTACCGAAAACTGAACCGAAACCCTTGTACCGAACGTTTCAATACGAATACGTGTATCGTCTACACCCCTAAATATATATATATATATATATATATATATATATATATATATATATAATGCCTAGTAAGGAAGAACTAGCCACCTCATTCCCCTGCCTTCAAGGAGCTGCTGGAGGTTGTGACCAGAGCAGTTGCCAAATTAAATATTGAATGCCCATCAGAAAAGCATTAGATGAATGTTTCCTGCAGGCTCGGTCACAGACTTTGCGCCGGAGCCTCCCGTTGTTTCACCGATATCCACGCTGAGGTGTTGAGGATCGTGGAACAAGCCGTTCTCCTCATGATTATTGAGCGGCAGACTTGTCATGGAGATTGCCTGGGCCACTGGCCACTCCATGGTAGAACTGAGAGTCACGGAGAGACACCTATGATAGACTAATCACAACAGACTGGGCCAATCAGAGCAGAGCAGGCTCACGGAAAAGAGGGATTAAGAGAGCTGAATCTGAGAACAAGTCATCTGAGAAGCATTGCAAAATGTGGTAATTCTCCAAACCTGTTGTAGGAGACCTCCAAAACAAAATAAGGAACATTTAAAATAGCATAGGGGCACTTTAAAGTATTTTTACAAGTAATTGAGTGAGAACAATGTTTGTGGAATTGATCAAGTGTGATGGCAACAGAACTGCTTTAGAAATTATTTAAATTGATGGAGCATTTCAAAGTCAGATGTGGGATCTCATATTCTTCTCAAATATATTCACACTCTTTAAAATTAATATAAAAGAGAACTCTAAATAAACTAATTGAATAATGTGAATAGTGTTAATTGAATAATGATTTGTTTATTTATTCATTGTTAATTTTTATATGATATAATATGCTTTTAATTTGAATTTCAACAATGCCAAAACATTTGTTAGATCCTGAGTGAATGTGGAGCTGTTGTGAATGATGTGGTTATTGGTACAGCACAGCGACTGTTATCTACCTTTCTCAAACATCATAAAACAGCTGCCAACCCAATAATTCATGCTTTTAATGCATTATCATGGCAGTGCTTAGCTCATATGTACCAAGAAAATTCCTTGTGTGTGCAAGCAGACTTGGCAATAAAGCTCTTTCTGATTCTGATTCCAATATTTGTAATTGTTTGTGAATCTTGGAGCATTTCCACATGGGGATCACATGTTGTTGCTATCAAATAAAAACAAGACATTGCAGACAACACATTCACATTAAAAAGTAAACCTGTGATGTGAATTGTCATTTTAATGCCATTGTTGCGGACATAACATCTGTTTCCTTGCAAAAAGACTGCTTTTTGTCAGGATAAATGTGTTTAGCTGTTCATCCTGATTCATATTTTTAATTCTCTTTTATTTTTATTGTCTCTGTCACTTTCCCAGATATACCAAGATGAAGACAGCTACCAACATCTATATCTTCAACCTGGCACTGGCCGATGCGCTGGTTCTGGCTACGCTTCCCTTCCAGGCACAGATGTGTTCCTCGGTTTCTGGCCCTTTGGCAATGCCCTGTGCAAGGCAGTCGTCTCCATCGACTACTATAACATGTTCACTAGTGTGTTCACCTTGACCGTGATGAGCATGGATTCGATACGTAGCCGTGTGCCACCCGGTGAAAGCCCTGGACATGCGGACGCCCACAAGGCCAAAGTGGTCAATATTTGTGTGTGGGTCTTGGCTTCAGCCATAGGGTCCCGGCTATGGTACTTGGAGACGTGGAAGATGACAACGGTGAGTGTGGGTGTATACCTTTTTTGTTTACTTTTATTAACTATTTACTACTGTGATTTATTAAGACACGTATCAGCATTGTGTGCATAGACAGCAAACCAAAATCGAGTACTCTTTTTCACACTTGAGCAAACAACACGCATTTTGTCGAGATGTTCTCATGAGAACAGTCTTAAATAAGTTAATCAAAGTCTTAAATGAATGTAAATAGTTGTGAGAATGAGACGCGTGTGAAATCCGTGTCATCCAGAATCGCCATATCTTAAAGTGACAGCAGTCACTAATATTGTCATTAGTGTAATCAAAGAACAAAGGTAAATGAGGAAATTATCTCAGTGCTTTTGACTAAATAACTTTTGTAGCTTTGATAAGGATTCATCTAGATTTAATTTATAGTTTGTGCAGTGCAAACTGTTTGAGATTTTTTTAATTTCTGTATATGTCCTACCTATCAAAACTGGTAGGAAGGGCGCAGGTAAATATTACGTTTATTTTAAGTTTGGGATTATTTTAAGTTCACTTAAATTAAAAGTTGTTATATTTTAAGCCTAATAAATGTAATATATGTATATATATATATATATATATATATATATATATATATATATTATATATAATATATAGAGCTGTCAGTTAAACGCGTTATTAACGGCGTTAACGCAAACCCATTTTAACGGCGTTAATTTTTTATCGCGCGATTAACGGTCTTTTTGTCCTAGCAAACTTTGTAGTTTTTTCACCTACTTTTGCAACAGGACGCGGCATGCGTCCTGATCCATTTCAGCGTCTCGCGCTTCGTCATCCACTCAAAGCCGGCTCGCAAGCCCAAACGAGTGTGTGCGTCGTGCCTGTTGTTTTGTTTCCGGTCTAGCTAGATCCGCTTGCGCTTTGGTCGAAGAAGCAACGAAACGTCCTCGCGCAGCGCAAGCTATGAATGGGTTTCAGAGCGCAGCGCGAGGACGTTTTGTGCCGCACACACTCGTTTCAGCTTGCGAGCCGGCCAAATAGTAACGTTATGTTTTGAGTCGATGACGAGCGCGAGACGCCGAAATGGATGCCAATGAGATTCTGAATGTAAAGTTTACTTTTAAAAAGTTGCCAAATTGTCCCATTGACAAGACCAAAGCGATCTGTATGTTTTGTCATTATGAACTGAGCTATCATCAGTCGCAGCACGTCCAGCCTGAAACACCACTTGATGATGGCCAAGCAAGCACACACACAAACACAGATGATGCGAATTCTCCACCCCCTCGTCAATATCAGGACCTCGTCAGTATTTCTTTCACCCTTTTATTGATGGACAGTGTTGCATTGTGTGAGAGATTATTTAGGCTATATATGTTAGAGTGAAATTGAACACTATTCCAATGTTATTTTCAATAATAATAATTAAAAAAAAACATTTGCACTAAACAAGCCAATCCACTTTTCCATGTTGATAAGAGCATTAAAATGAGAAAAAAATGTAACAAAAAGAAATCAAAAGACATTAAGAATAGATAAAAATGTGCGATTAATCGCGAGTTAACTATGACATTAATGCGATTAATCGCGATTAAATATTTTAATCGTTTGACAGCACTAATATATATATATATATATATTTATATATGTATATATATTTATATATGTATATATATATATATATATATATATATATATATATATATATATATATATATATATATATATTTATATATATATATATATATATATATATATATATATATATATATATATATATATATATATATATATATATATATATATATATATATTTATACACTGTAATGTTGAATGGCTATAATTCTAAAATGTCATTAAGATATCAGTAGCTGTATTAGTATCAATGATATTGGCCTTCATTCATAAAAAGATGCCATGTCTTTATGTTGTTTCTGCATTTGGATATTAACTGTGACTTATTACATTATAAAATAGGTTATAAACTTATATTAAAAACTAAATGTTTTTAACCCGATTAATCAGAGAAAAATGTGTGATTAATCTGTTTTGACTTTAATGTAAAAGATACCCTCAAATGCAGAAAATGTGGGAAATGATGACAGTAACTCACAGGCCAGTCAGTGAATATTAAACATTACTTTAACGTTCAATCGGGAGTAGCCGTTGGCGTCTTTACATCTACTAGTATGCTGAATAACAAATTATAACACCTTAGACCTACAGGGGAATTCGTAATACGGCTGTTTATGTGTGGGGTGGTTTGTTTGTCAATAATGCATGCACTATTAATGGGCTTTAAAAAGCACATCAGAGCATTTCAGTGTTAATCATTTTGCTGTTATGGGTTCCATTGAACTTACGGTAATAGCTCTGCACAATGTTCAGAAAGCAGAACCACAGGTGACCCATGAAGAACCTTTCCTCCTGTGGCTTTGAGCTCTTGATAATCATAGCATTTGCTAATTGAATGAGGTTTATTTTTAGTAAAAAGGAAACCCATTAAAGTACCTTGGTTAATTGTATTAGCGGGTAAAGGGTTTAATACCATGCTGAGCTTGCCTTTCTCCTTAAAATTGAGTGTGCATTCCTTTTAGTCTGAAATGCATTTTGAGTTTGTAAGAGTGAATCTCATGAGAAAAATAAATAAAAAATGTCAGGTTGTATATAAAAATAAAATAAAATAAATTACATTTTGATTTGTGACCTATTAACTATGTGTCCATCAGTGAAGGTGTGTGCGTGACCACTCATATTTTATTAGAGGTTTATTATTCTATTAGAGGTTAAAGACTTGCTTTATATCCAGGATACTTAAAGAAAATTATAATAATTTTTAATTACTGGCCCTATACTTTCTTATATTTAAAGGACATATCACTTTGAAATAAATTTTTGATATGTTTTAGCTTACCTCAAGGGCATCCAAAATGTAGGTGTCTCTTGTTTTCAGAGTATTTTAATTTTTATATGTTTAGGTCAAATGTCAGACAAGATAGAGAACAGTTTGACCTAGAAATATCAAAATTGAAAATACTTTTTTATTTAAAGGGGCCACATTGAAACTACTCTGCTCACAGAAGCACATCAGTAAAGGGGTAGAAAAGGGGCCTGTGGAGCTATAATAATGAGTAATTCAGACCCAAGCATTGCAGTTATGCTTTATATAGACCACAAATGTATGAATTTATAAGTAAAAATTAATGATTTAAAAGCATGATATGTACCCTTTAAAAGTACCTTTAAAATGATTTAAGGGTTGAGAGGTTGAAAAAAAGGCTTTTTAACTTTATCCTTCTCCCTCATTGAGAACTTGACTGAGTGCCTGGGACCTGTTTTTTTCTTTCTAAACTTTCCCTGACCCCAAGAACACCTATCATGGACTCTATAACCCTACCCTGAGCGCTGAGTTGAACGCTTTTACAGTATGTATATATGTGTGTGTATATGTGTGTGTGTGTGTGTGTGTGTGTGTGTGTGTGTGTGTGTGTGTGTGTGTGTGTGTGTGTGTGTGTGTGTGTGTGTGTGTGTGTGTGTGTGTGTGTGTGTGTGTGTGTGTGTGTGTGTGTGTGTGTGTTTGTGTGTGTGTGTGGTATAGCATTTTTTGAGGGTTTAGTAGTTATTATCACATTATTGTAATACATTCTTATTATTTTTGTTTATATATATATATATATATATATATATATATATATATATATATATATATATTAACTTATTATTACTGTATGGTGTTTTTTTTTAGCGTCACTGTAAGCATTAAAGTTAATTAGTATAATCTTTTCCAGTTTGAATAGAAGAGCCAACTCATGGAAGAGTGAGAAAAAGAGTAAATATCTTGCTGCACCGCTTAGCTCACTGACCCTTTGTTCACGAAACATAATCACCAAATTTTTAAGAATTAATCGCAGATTCTTGGGGTCTGAGATGAAAGACAGATGCCCTCTTGAATAGGTTCTAACAATGCCAGTGTGCTTTACTGTATATTGCGTTTGATGAAAATAGCTCAAACTCTTTGGACACGTAGTACAGTTCAGATGATCAGTGTTTCTCTCAGCAGAATGTTCAGACAGATTTCTTCGTAACACTCTCTCTCCTTTCCATCATGCCATGCTGCAACATATTTATTTATTCATCACTTCATGCAAGTTGCGTTCTGCTGCCATTGACACTGCAGGGAAAGAGACAGAAGCAGAGGGAGGGAGGATGACTGAGATTCAGAGCTGGAGGAGATGTGGACGAATGTCTGTAAACAAATGTCCAGCAGTGTAGCTGTTAAATCTTCTATTTAACTTTGTTTGCAAAGCTGTTCCGTCTTAAAATAGTCTTCTGACAAACAAGTGGACTTGGAACAACGAGTTGCTTGTTCAACATGATTCATTATGATTCCATATTCCCTATTGGTGGACCGTGGAAGCAAAGAAATTCAGAAACAATGCAAACTGTTGCACTTGTAATTCTATTGTTTGCACATATAACTAATTCAAACCAGTTACAAGCATATTTTTCCCCAGTCTGTTTCCACAAGTATTTGAAGCAAAGAGATCTGTGCTTGTCAAAATCCTGCTGTTTTACTGATGTGATTTGAGTGACTGGTTTTAGGTGATATGAATACAAAGCAATTTTGAAATGCCTTAGAAATGATCCTTCAAAATGATTGATTTTTGGTGAAAAAAAAATAGGTTTACTATGAAAGACGCTGTTCTCTGGACCAGACTGCAGATTGCCTCTTATATGCAGATGCAGTCAGGATGCAGCTTTAGACCAGATCAATGGATGGATGGATGGATGGATGGATGGATGGATGGATGGATGGATGGATGGATGAAAGACCCTCTCTTGTCACTTGTGTCACATTTTTAATGGAAGTGTTGATGTAGCAGGCAGAAAGTCCGGATTTACACATATAAGAAATGGAGAGGCTTTTAATGCTCTCAGATGTAAGCTGTCAAAAATGTCAAAATGAGTGGCAGGGATAAAATGATTAACTGTGAAAAATATTTTCAGAAAAGGGCATGCTGAATCTGTAAAAATCTCTATATTATTGAGTGGCACTCAATATATTTACGTATCAGTTTTAGACATTTTAGTTTTCTAAATGTTTTGGGGTAACACTTTACAATAATAGTAGATGAATAATCATGTACTAATACCTGAATTAATAATTAGGCCTACTTTACTATGAACTAATGATGAGTTAAGACATGTACTAATGAGGAACTAACCTTAACTACGACATGAGTCATATGAATTCCTGCATGAATATACCAACATGTTATGCATTAATTAACATTTCGAAGGAAAATAAATCAAGCTTGCTCTAGAAAATGGACACATTTTGTGGCCCAAAAGAAGAGTAAGAGCCCTAACTGACTAACATCCAACTGCATTATGATATAAAGAGAGTAAAGCAATCCATAAAATAACCACATATATAAGTGGGGAAAGTGACGTATGCCATAAAGCAATCTAATTTTGTAGTTCTTTTTGTGCTCGGGTTCCTACACGCACCCCGTACATAGTGCCAGTAAAAGTGATACAGACACTGTCAGGCTATGGTAGACCTGTCATTCAACCTATTTTAAGTTGATGTACCATCTCAAAGGAATTTGGGAAAATATTATAAAGGTTGAAAAAGTTACATAGTGCTGCTTTAATGAATATGTTAGTGTAGGTATTTCACTCTTGATGGCAGCAGTGGAATCACTTAAAACAGAAAGAGATTCAATGGTTTTTAATGATAAATGTATCATTGTTCAATGAGTAAGGTTAAATGTAAACATTTCAAGACATTCACTGATGTTTGTGACAGATGCTGGTGTCAAATGTATGTACAATTTTACATTGTGTACATTTAGTACATCTTTCTTCTGATCTAGAACATATTTGATTTATTTCCCCTATTAATTAACAAGCATGTACTAACATTTACATACAACATACAAATATGTTGCTCACATTTTTTGGTAGCCCTGTTTGTGCTAAATAGAGTGTAATTTCACCTGTGCCATTAAGTTTATAAGCAACTGAAAAAAGCACAAATGTCACAGCATGTCAAAACATCTCAAGGACCCAAAAAAACCCTAAACCCTAGAGGGTTAAGATGGTATATTCATGCAGGAATTCATATGACTTGTTAAGGTTAGTTCCTCATTAGTATGTATTAACTCATTCATTAGTTCATAGTAAAGTAATTATTAATTCAGGTGTTAGTACATGATTATTTATGTACTATTATTATTGTATAAGTGTTAACTTTTTTTGTTTTTGTTTTTGTCAATGGTCATCAGAACAGTAAACTGGATATTTTAGGAAAATATTTAGCTTGATTGTAAGCTATCAGCTTGTCTGTCTATCTGTCTAAACCCTTCAAGTTTCAAGGCTTAAATGTGGCTAATATTTTTATTTCCTCTCAGGCATCGAGTGCATTTTAGTTCTCCCAATCCTCACAGTTACTGGGACCCAGTGTTCGGGACGTGCGTTTCCTTCTCTCCTTCCTGATTCCTGTGGCGATCATCAGCGTGTGCTACAGCCTCATGGTGAAGCGCCTCCGCAGCGTTCGCATCCTATCGGGATCCAAGGAGAAAGATGGCAACCTTCGACGCATGCACGCGAATGGTGCTGGTGGTAGTCGCGGCTTTCGTTGTGTGTTGGACGCCATCCAGATCATGGCCCTGGCGCAGTCACTGGGCTTCAACTTAGGCAGCGTCCAGACGGTGGTGTTCATGCACTTCTGCATCGCCCTGGGCTGCGTCAACAGCAGCCTTAACCCCGTCCTCTATGCGTTTCTCGATGAAAGCTTCAAGCGCTGCTTCCGCGAGTTCTGCCACCCCTCCCCGTTTGGCCTTGATGCGCAGCAGTTCGAGCCGCATGCGCAACATTGCGCGTGAGGTGGCCTACAACTGCAGAGACTGCAGATGGGAACAGTAACCCCGCATGACTAGGCATGGAGCTGCCCCTGGTCAGCCCTGAGCCGCAACCTAATCCAGGGACAGGAAACTCAAACTCTGAGCTGACTCAGATAACAACACTCTAGCACCATAGTCACCTCCGCCAGGTGGGCGGGGAAAGGGTTGGGCTAGAAGTGAGGGCGGAGTCATGTTAAACGACACGACCTTCTAGGGACAAAGGGGCTCACTTTACAGTGTCTTAATTGGATTTGGATGTTATTGTCTACAATTCTGTTCTTATTCAATAATTATTACACTTTGTCGGTCAGTGTTGCAGCCTTGTACAGATGCTTTTTATGTCTCTCTTTACAACAATCAATGTTTCTCTTTAAATTTAAGACTGTAGGATTTCATCGCCTTAAACTTACTTCTGAACCTATGGATTAAGTGTTTCAGTCCTTTTTGTGGTATTGCCAAGTGTTGGACTGTACTGTATACACTATAGAGTATTTATAGTGAATAAACAATATATAGTAAATGGACTACTATATAACTGTATATCACAGTTATGACACGAATCTGAAACAACAGAGACTCAATAAAGCCTGATTGTTATTTTTATTTTCTTAAAGTTTATATTTTTTTGGTTTGACTGTACAATAAGCAGAGATATTTTGTATTCATGTACGTTTGGTAGCACAGATTCAAGCTTAAAGGGGACCTATTGTGCAAAATGTACTTTTATAAGGTGAACACACTAGCATATAATGGTAAAAACCACTGACTTTTTTTTTAATCCCAATAAACTATAAATAGTCTCTCCAAACAGAGCGGTTCCAGAAGCCCCACCCATGACTAGAGATGATCTGCCCTATTAGCATACAGTAGATCCTGCCCTGAGTAGCAGCTGG
The DNA here is from genome assembly GCA_030378365.1 of Hybognathus amarus. Lineage (NCBI taxonomy): Eukaryota > Metazoa > Chordata > Actinopteri > Cypriniformes > Leuciscidae > Hybognathus > Hybognathus amarus. The sequence goes on from JAQIUQ010002042.1 coordinate 288,430, forward strand.
ATAACCCTCACTGTAGCAGCTGGAGATACACAATGTCTGTGCCTGAAAAACCTTACAAATGTTCTGTCATTTGATGTACCAGAGTCTCCTTAGGCGTTCCGACATCTGAACCACTGAGGACACCATGGTTGTATTTCAGTTATGAAGGATATGTACAGAAGAAAATCGTTAAAGTATTATATATTTGCCTAAATCATTTTACGCTGGACTGCTTCACAAACAAGGGTCTTTTCAACGCTGGATTTGCACAAAACATTATGTTACATGCTCAGTCGATGGTTAAATCAACTTAACTCTACAACTACATATATTTATCCACTAACCATTCAAAAACGTTGCAAAAGTTGCATTCTATCCTGAGTCTCTCCAACATTGTCTGACTAACATGTAAGCCTAAACACTGCTACTGACAATTTCTGACATTTTGGCTGCATGTGTGACATTGTCCAGTTTTGTTGTGGCCGAAGAATCGGAAGCATGTGGGGTATTTTAAGCTGAAACTTAACATACACAGGACGAATTCCAAACCGTTTTTGCACCCTTGAATGTTACTTCGTCAAAGGGGAGCCATTTGTAGGAGCATTCAAAATGAAAGTGAAAAACTGCATCCCTTCACAGTTCCACAGTTCTGTTAGTGAAGGAAAAATGCAATGGTCACTTCAAGGAAGTAATTTAATAGTTTATGGTCATGTTCATCCCTTCGGAGTGAGTAGGGCATTGAAATGCTCACTTCTGGTTGGAATCTGTGTACATTCTGGGGACACCAGAGACTTATATTACATCTTGTGAAAAGGGGTATAATAGGTCCCCTTTAAAAAAAAAAACTTGTAAAGAAATGAAAACTTATTGCAAAACAGTTGCTGTAGTACTCTATTATGTGCATAAAATGAAGTTAATCACGTTCGAGGCTGTGTATTGTTGAAGATGTTTTCTGCGCCGCTATATATCTTGCTTTCTTAATACATACGGATTCTTCTCGATGAGACAGACAACAAAGAGCCAGCATTGTCATGGGTTTACACCACAGACCACTGAATGTGAAAAAAGACTGTAAAAAAGCCAAATTATATATATATATATATATATATATATATATATATATATATATATATATATATATATATATATATATGTATATTGAAACTGTCAGTGAAACATAAAGAAACTTTACAATGCATATTCCTGTAAACTTTAACTTGTTATTGTGATTGTTTGTTTACTTGCTGCATTGACTTGCTGGTTATCTACTTGCATATTTATTGACTGGTGGGACCATTTTCAGATGGACTTAAATCAAATGCCAGCTAGTGCTATGGATGTTTACATAACCTATATGGGAAATCTTTTTTTTCTCTTCTGCATACTTATTAATTAAAGAGCAGTTATCAAAAAGCACTTCTATTGCTTGCTATGGGTGTAATGCACTGTGTTTATGATTTAAAATTCTGACTGGATGATATTTTGATATATATGTATATATAAAGTTTCAGACCATCTCAAAAAAACATTCTGTGGTAATGTTGATTTAAAGTGCAGGAAAAAATATTTGAACCCTTGGGTTTCCTCATAAACTTAGTCTGATCTGGGTCATAACAATATTATTGGGATGTCTGGTGCCTCTCTAGAGATTATGCCAAGCCATCTCACACTGTGAATGCGACAGTTGTTGCGCCGCCACAGCTTGAGGCTGTCTACACTGGATGCGACATATGACCAATGCAAATCCACGTGTTCTTCATGTCAGTTGTACGAGCACATTTAGTACGTCAGAAATAAAACGGGACATAAGTTTACTGCCAAAGATTTGTCGTATCGCATCACGCCGTGCTGCATTCAGTGTAGACAGCATCACTGGGTTCTATTTGCTTTTGTTTTGCCGCCCGTGTCTGGTGTAGACAAGGTGTAATCAGGCCTAAGGTCAGAACTCTGAGTCACATACAAAGGTATGTTTTCTTCTGTTGAAGCCGTTCTGCTATTGATTTGCTCCTGAGCTTTGGGTCATTGTCCTGCTGCTGCTGGATCACCCAAGTTCACAAGAGTTTCAAAATAAGGAGAAAATGGATTGTGTTCCCCAGCTATATGTCCTGATAAGCTGAGAATAAATCAATTTGTCAATGAAAACAAGCTGTCCAGGCCCTCGAGCAACAAAGCAGCCCCAAACCTAGCGATTCACGTTCTTTTCCACCATGCACTGTGAATGTTTGAACAGTGGGTTCAAATAATTATATGAAAATGTATAAATGTTTGTGTGTTATTGGTTTGAGCAGAGGATTCACATACTTGTAACTATATTTCTCAACTAAAAAAACTGTTTAAATGAGATGCATTCATATTGAGTGGCACCTCAGTTGCACAGCATGTGTATCTGCCATCATGCTTCATTTCCCAGATTACTTTGTGCTTGTTAAAGAAAACAAAACCACAGATGTGAACATGTCTTGAAATTCACAGGAATAACACTGGTCTACAATTTTGTATTAGTCATCTGCTTCGAGATAAAATGTGCTATTTACTATGTATATTGATGTTATAAATTCAAATATGACAATTAAAACAACCGACTGGCTACTGTTTCAAAGATATTTAAGTTTTTACTATGTATATTGTATAGATACCTGTCACCCTTCCTGTTTATGGAATGCTTTAAAAATCAGCAAACGGGTTATATAAATATAAAAAATAAAAAAGATATCTCTCTTGTGTACATAGTTTGGTCCTGTTCAGAGTCTACTATGTGCTTCTTGGCTTGTTTCTTGTATTCATTAAATGGTGCATCTCTTGACACTGTCCAGAAATAGTCTACAAGCATTGGTGGACTTCATTGCTCAATTTGATGTTGTCTCCACTGCGCATACAAGTATGATGCATCTCTACTTTGGCTAAATGGAAATGTGCCTCTTTGCAAAATCAAACACTGACATGAGAGAACAAGACACTTTATGACAGGGATGCAAAACTCCTGTTCCTGGAGGACCACAGCCATGCAGAGCTTAGCTTCAACCCTAATTAATCTAGCTATTTGTAAGAGATCGTCTGGGTTTGTTTCTGTTTTGAGTGGGTTTTTGTTATGCGTTTTAAGTTCTGTGTTCTAAGTTTGTTGCTATGGTTTTTTTTTAATGTTTGATTCATTTTCACACCTGCTGTCCGTTTTGTTTGGTCAGTGCATTTAAGCATGTGTTTTGTTCTGTCTTTGTCCGTTTTCAATGGAAAGACCTCAAAAGCATGCCAGGAGTTTGTGGAGTGGGTAGTCCTCAACAACGGTTCCCCCTTCACCATCTGTGAGAGTGAAGAGGAAAACAGCGACTCCTGAGTCCAGCAGCAGACCATGAGCCAGAGCCTGTTCGTGATAGAAAATCTGGAGCCAAAGCCAGAGCCACAGATCGCCCTGGAGGTTGAGACAACTGCGTCTGACCCAGCGCTGTCTCATCCCGAGACGTCATACAACTGACACTTTTGACCATATGTAACGGAGGCCAGCTAGTAGTTGCTGTGCAAGTACCTCACTCCCCAGATCTCAATAGGCGCTCTAGCGACAGACACTAGAGGCTGCAGTCTTTAGCCTCCTGGTTCAAGCGCCCGACTCTCATGCTGGAGACCCGGATTCAGAGGCCCGCTCGGAGCGGGTCGAGTTGAACCCGGGTGTAAGGGGTTACACATATGTCAACATCCGCCGTTTTAGGGTACCTTTTAGCGTCGGTTAGATGACGCTATCAAATCCTAACCCTACCCTAGACCTAAACCTACCCCGTCACCTAACTGACATTAAAGGTAAAGCGTCAGATGTATGACAGCCCAGGATCATCATCTAACTGACGTTAAAGGGTACCTGAAACGGCGGATGCTGACGTATGGTCAAAAGCGTCAGTTGTATGACGTCTTGAGATGAGACTGTATTATCTGACCAGGTGTGTGAGCCGGCAGCATTGCACGTTCCTGTGGATTTACTTGGTAAAGTATGATGGATTGCAATTGATGGATGACGTGGAACCCAACCCTCTCAATAGATTGGGAAAGGGATTGTCTCCTGCCGGGTTTGTTTCCCGGACTGAGCATATTTCTTCACCTAGCACCTTATTTCCCCCTGCCTCCCACTCCCACCTGCTCTACCTGTTTCTAGTCAGCCAAGTGAGATGTCTGCCTGTTCAGCGTAGACCAAGAGGGTAATTCCTGAAATTCATGTATGTTCTGTATTGTCCAAGACACTTCTTGTGAACCCCTGCCTGCACTGCCCAGTCCTTCAGCACAGCCTGCTCTTTCACTCCAGCCCTTCGTCTCTGCCTGATCTACCCATTGTGGATCCGCCTCAGACTGATAGCATGCCGGTCTGGCCCTGGAGTGTTGAACCACTAGCTCTGCCTAGAACCTCCAGGCCAAACTCCACCTCGGCTTTTGAGCAGTTGGCTCCACCTTGGCTCCTCACCCACTCAGGAATGTCTACACTAGGCATCCTCATCCCACTAGATCCGTCTTGGTCAGTTGCCACTCTGTCTGTGCCAAGGACTTCCAGGCTTTCAGATACATTTCGTCCCTCAAATCCTTCAGCTTTAACGGGCTCCTCCTTCCCTAGAGCTCCGCCTTGGTCCTCAGTCACTCTGCCTTCATCTCAGTCCTCCATCATCCTGGATCCATCCTGATTGCTCGCTGAAATGGACCTTCGAAGTTGCCTGGTCCTGTCAGCTCTTCGGCTCTGCCTGGGTCTCCTCCACCAATTGGCTCTGTCTCAGGCAGTTGTCCCCCTGGTTCTGCCAATCAATTCTTCACCAATTCACCAATCCTTCACTGGCAGTGGCTCAGTGTGGGTTGTCTACAAACCGGAAGGTTGGTGGTTCAATCCTCGGTTCCACCTGACCAAGTGTAGAGGTGTCCATGAGCAAGACACCTAACCCCAGCTGCTCCTGACAAGCTGGATGGTGCCTTGTATGGTGTATGAATGAGTGTATGAGTGGATGAATGTGAGGCAAAAATCTAAAGCGCTTTGGTGGCTATTAGGTCTATGAAAGCGCTATATAAATGCAGTCCATTTACCATTTACCAGGACTCCAAGGACTCCATCCTCCCCCGACTCTGATGGGGGCTTTCGTCCTAGCCGTTCCAGCTGGGGCTCATACCGTCTTCATCTCCACAATGACTGGAGGTTATCTCTGGTTCCTTGCGTGTTCTTGCACCCCACCCACCTCTTAATCTCCACCTCCCTTCATCCCTTCATGTGGAAGGCCTATTGGAAGCTTGACTGATGAGGCCTTCTCTCCCACCAATGTCAAGCTCGTCCACCTTAACCTTCAGCTTTGCTTGTGAGCACAGACCAGGCCTCTTACTGTACGTTTTGGTGCTCTTTTACGGGTAGCCATTTAACCACTGCCACCAAAAATGATTCAGGGATAATCTGGGTTTGTTTCTATTTTGTGTGGATTTATCATGTGTTCTAGTTAATTTGGTCTGTGTATTTAAGCACTGTGTTTTGTTCTATTCTTTCTGTGTTCATCACATTTTAGTGTGGTTGTTCTATTCATGTCTCAATTCCTACGTTCTTTTTAAATAAGCTGTATCACTGCTCTAATTAGATTCTTTCTCCCTCGTCATTTCAACCTGCTGTGATCAATTCCTTCAGGCTTATTTGAAAACTACAGGTATGCGTGTTGAAACAGGGTTGCAACTAAACTCTGCTGGGCTGTGGCTAATATAGGGCAATTTGTCTAGCTGAGTGATGTAAGCTTTGTTATGATTGCATCATCCATGACGTTCTAGGAATAACAATTCACATCATATATGATGCAATGCCAGCTTGAGATTGGATAATTCACTGTTTTGCATTTTAGTCATTTCTGGTTTAAATTGAGATCCCTTTCCTTTATCACACACTTATCCCCTGCTATTCCCAAGTTAAGGTTGTATAAACTGATCCATTAGCATATCTTGAAAATTAGAGCCAATCAACCATTTTAAGCAAAATTTCTATTCTTAGGGACCCATATTTAGTAAAGTTTGAATAAATTTATTTCAGAATTTATTTTATGGCTCTAGATCAGTGTTAATGGGATTCATCATTGGTCAGTGGATTGTCAGTGTCAATGTAATCCCCTTAGTCAGAACCACCATAGTAGAACCATCACATATCTGTAGATTTTATACTGTTTCACACTTTCAGTTAGTGCAGTTTCATAGTGAATACCGGTAGTCAATTATACAGTTATACGACATGATTATGCTGCAACTCATACATTATTTAAATAAGGTCTCCTTAGCTCCGTACACTGTTGTTTTGTGGTAAATCAGTTGTGTCTTTATGTTTGGTTGATGATTTATACATAGCTGTTACCAACTGTTTTTTTCTGCAGCACCAAACTATGTGTATATATATATATATATATATATATATATATATATATATATATATATATATATATATATATATATATATAATAAATCAACAACAATTGCAGGTTTAAAACAGAACATGTTAGATGGCTGAATGTGGCTAAAGCCTACATGTACTTCATTTGTTCAAGTGCTAACTAGGAAATCAAACAATCACAATCTCAAAAGGAGACATATGCACATAGGAATCTCTGTT